>JALAJA010000502.1:0-38486 GCA_023376005.1 Doryteuthis pealeii | reverse complement strand
TTAATCTATAATAATCTTAGATATTTTCAAGTAATTTTAAATGATCTGATAAACTTACATGCACAGTGTTATTTTCACGTTTGTTAATTTAGACACAATAGCCATTTCACTAATATACGTATATATAATATATAATTATATAATAAATATATGTAGTCGTAGAAGAAGTTATATCCACGCCTGGTTTCGTTACCTCTAACACCTTCACAATGGGAGAATGTGTTAGGGGAAACAAACGAAAACGCACGTGGAAAAAGAACTTCTAGACTATTAATCTCTAACTTCACAATTAATCTGAGCCCTATTGGATAACTAACTTACCATGATCACAGTATAGTACCCATACTATGAATATGATATATAATTATATATAAAATATATTATATAATGCTAGCAAATAAAACAATAATTTACTGGGATGCTATATATTCCCAAAACAATACATTGGAAAAATCCAAAAATAACCATTTACTTAGACTTAATAACGGCACACTATTATACAAAGATTAAATATATTATAATTGACACACACACAGCACATGTGTGGTGAAATTATATATAATCTTACATCCTTTGTTTCTTTTAGTATATTTTTCAATTATCTGCACACCATATATATAATATAATATATAAGTTACGGGGAAAAGTTCAATAGAAAAAGATAAGAAGAGGAAGAATATACCGATCAATTTTCAGACAAGTTAGAAAAAAGAAAAAGTTCAAGAATCAGATAATCAATATAAAAAAATTTCAATACATTCTTCACGGAAAGGGCCTTCGGATAATTCTGCTAAATGATCGGAGTTTCTTCTCTTGAAATCCAAGTATTTAACTTCTGTCACTGATAAATATTTTTTTATTCGTATAACATAAATGACTTTGAATACTCTCTTTTCTTTCTAGACAAAATTGACAAAAAATTCGATACATATTCTGTGGTGCTTTACAAATATTCGCGAAAAAGTGGAATAAAATAAAAAATAAAATTAAACCAAATAAAAATAAATAAAACAAAATTAAAGTAAATTAAAAGAAAAAAAAATAAAAAAACACAAAAGTAACGATCTCCAAAGCCTCAACCAGAAGATCCCTCACCTCTTTACTCCTAATACTTGAAAGAGAACACTTATTGACTGTTTGAGAAAAATATCTCCCCTACAAGGGAAATAGCCGTAAAACAACTGAATAAAAGTCTACCCTAAGTCATCCTTACTTTTCTTTTTGCTTCTTTTCCTAAATTCCCTTCAGTATTACCAGCCCCACAAGAAGTAAGAACCGACTATATGGATTTGATACGACACGAGTGAGGCTAAACCAAAATAGAAACTGACAAACAAACGACTCCCATAAACATCTACCAATCTAGTGAACTAGCGGGACAAAACCCTTCCGATAGGCAAGCAATTCTGAAAAAAAAAAAAACAACAAAAAAAAAAACTGTTGATAACGATTGCAAGCATCGATCATATTTCAGCCTCACCTTCTCCGGACCATCAATGTACTGACCAGAATCATAAACGATGGCCCACTATTTCTTAAATGTATACAGGTTTCGTTGTTTTCCAATGCACGCTGTCTACAACAACCTGGTTTTAAAAGAACTAAAAAAAAAACTTTGAAAAATCCTTATTCAAATCGGTCAACTTAATTTGCAATAGTCGATGATTAATGACAAACTTCCACCATCCTTCCAAAAGACTTGCCCGATCAAGATGTTTCCTCAGTCTGAGCGGTTTGCGACTCTAGACTCCCAAAATAACGTCACCATAATTTTACTTAAAACAAAAATCTCCCAACAAAAAAAAATCAGTTAATTAATATATTCAAGACTATTTGCTGGAAATAAATTATTCCCCATTATCTTGAAAATAATAAAAAAATCCGTTTTCATAGCAACAGAGGTCATTTATCGAAGATAAAACTGCGCTAATATACATATTAACTCTCTTTGACGATTGTACTTTTAAATGTACGGATGTACGAAATAATTGTTTTCTTGTGAACGATAAAAAAATTATTATTATTATTTTTTATTTTTTAAATGTGGTGGAGTTTTGCAATAACTCTTGAATATCTTTTTTAGTTGTTGAGCTGTAAGACACATCTCGTTGTAAGTTTCACTTTGTGAAATAATTAAAGAAAGATAACTAATGTTCACAGAAATAAAAGGGCCTTCCGTACATTCAAGAAGTAAACATTGTTATTCACAATAAAATTCAAAATTCTCTTAAAAATACTCAAATATGTTGGTCTCATTAATATTGCTTCCATTAGATTTCTAAAATTCAGTGTTGATTGTGATAAATTACGATTCCTATACTAAAGAAAACGTGAAATTTGACACTGAGGTTGATTTTTCATAGAATTTTTAAAAAAAGTATGGGAGGCATAAAACTTATATTTGGCCTCGTTAAAATTCATGGTGCAAAAATGTAACATGTTTTTTGTCCATCAACTTTCAATCATTTTCCGAATTAAAAAAAAAATCAATGAAGTTTTTTTCTGTTTCTTTTTTCTTTTTTTCAAAATGCTCTAAAAACCTTTGACCGATAAATATTAACGCTTAATTCAAGTTTCATTGTGTTAAATTATGGGGGGGGGTTAAATTTTACACATCGTACAAATCTGTATCTTGTTCCTTTATATGATCGATATTGACAGTCGCCATTTCTATGTTAAAGACTTCTTCAAAGAGATATCTCCCTGACAACAATATTCTGTATTTCTCATCATTTAACTTACAGCACAAATTTGTTACGTAGTGCTCTTTTTAAGAAATGTCCCAAATTCGCAAATAGATGAATAAAGTGTTTAAGGCAAAGAAAATTATAAACGGACTCACCTCCTCTTTTTTTGGTAATTATAAACCGGTAACTTTCAGCTATTACAATGCGTTTTGGCTTGAAAATTCTCCAACAACATTGCTTAGAAAGACTTCTCGCTTGGTTTTTGACGTTCCGAAAATCTTCAAAAGACTCTGTACGTCTTCTCTCCGATATGCTGAGTAAAATTCATTTTATTTTGTCTCCGAGTGCCATGTGTGAATCCTCAGTTGAATATGAAAAACTATTCCACGCCGGCTTCAGGTTGAATCAGGTATTCACGAATTTAACGCAGAACAAATTATCCTCATTTTGCCAAATAATTGTGGTTTGCTTAGGCAAATATTCGTGAATATGACAAACATATCCAGTTTGAAATTGAGCTCCGTGGTAGCAAACCACTTCGCCTAAGAACAAATTAAACAATGGCTGAAACGATACTTAACGTTCTATTAGAACGCACTATACAACAATATTTGTTAATTGCCATTTTAAACAAGACATCTCGTCAGAACAGGTAAGTGAATTTCGTTGCTCTTTTTAAATTTCAATTTCAAATATCTTAAATATCGAACCGCGGGTCATCCGGGAAGATAACGTTATTTTTATCAATTTGATGATCCGTACATAAAAATAAGATCATTAATAATAATTTTTTTAAATATATATATATATATATATATATATATATCAGAAAATATGTTGCGCAATTGCGATAGTTAGTGATACCCAAAATGAGACTAAAATTGCATTTTGACAAAATGACGTTAGCCCCCCACCCGGAAAATAATTTACCAAAAATCAGGGATTATCGGATTTTAATGAAAATTTTTTTAGTATTTATGTATCAATAAATGATCTTTTATAATGCATTACTTATTTATTTAAAAACTTTCTAATTTTGGGGCGTCCTTTTTTTTCAAGTTGGTCTTTTCGACCTTCATCAGAGTGAAATTTTATTTTGAAAAATTTCAATATATATATATTGGTGCCGGTACCAAGTTTGCTTGGTAACATGTGATTCTAGCTGGTCCTAAATTCTCTAGCAGTAGTTTGTCGTAGAAGGTTCAGGTTCCGTATGAAGCTCAAAGTTTAGTTATTGTAAACAGAGCAAAGTTATTTGGATAAAAAGGTCCTTAGCATACTATGGGTATCGTGGTTTATGGACATTTCACTCGTGAGTATGCTCACCGAGCTTCTTCAGACCCTGATATCTTTCATTCAGCCTTAAAAGAATATCAGTGTCCTGAAGAAGCTCGTGGGCATACTCACAGTGGAAAGGGTCCAATAACCACGATAGCCCATGATATTTAAGGCCTTGTTTATTTACAAATATAATATATAATATAATATAATATATATATATATATATATATATATATAATATATATATATATGGGAGAGTTAGGGAGAGAGTGAGAAATTGTGAATCCCTTATTATATATATATATATATATATATTATTAATATATATAATATATATAAAATAATAAAATTCGAAGGCCAATATATATATATATATATATTATATATATATATATAATATGTGTTGTGTGTGTGTGTGTGGTGTGAATCCCTATATATATATAATAATATATATATATATATATATATATATTATGAGAAGAGAGAGAGAGAGTGGGTGAGAGAGTGAGACAGAAGAGAGAGAGAGCAAGAGAGAGAGAGAGGGGGGGGGAAGAGAGAGACGAGAGAGAGAGAGGGGGGGAAGAAATTGTGAATCCCTATTCAACAGTTGAATATTACGCCATCGAATTTTCGAAATATCCAGAACAAATTTTTCTCGGTTGGGATTGATGCTCTAAGGAAATAATCAGAACTTCCAAAATAAAAGATCAGAAAATCCGATTAAATGGGAATTTGGCAAAGTCCTCCAAAGAGAAACTGGCACATTTAGTCCTTTTAAAATTCTACAGAACTCAATAGAAATGTTCAGTTGCAATATTCCGAAGTAAATTCTCTAAAATATTTTTGCTTTTTTTTTAAAGAATCTGTCTTTCATGTTCGTAACGTAATTAGATATTACCAGAGAGGATTTGAAAAAGAATTAAGTTATATTTATTTGATAGTAGATATTAACATACCTGTTCACCAGGAGGCTGATGTGAGACAGGTTGCAGGATGGGCATCCAGCGAGGATCGACTCACTATTTAGTAATAAATAAATCGGTGAGATTTAGATTAGCTAAAATATATTCTGAAAATTCACAATACATAAAAAGAAAAAAAAAACTGTCTTTCATTTTGTTCGTAAAGTAATAGTATTACCGGTGAGGATTTGGAAAAAAAAATAAGGGTAATTATGGAGGAAGTGCGTCACGGTCTCTGGCCCTCAAAAAATTGCTACCCGGTGACTATCAAAATAACAAACCCAGCTCGTCGTAATTCTTGTTTTTTATCGCTAATTTGTCCGTAATTCTTGTTTAGATATGGAGATGGATATATAGTTTGGAAATAGACTTGAGATAAGATAGATAAAAGATAAACAAACAAAATAATATAGTAGATAATGAACAAAATGGAGATAGATAGATAGATATTTTCGAACAAGTTTAAATGTATTTTTTTTGTGGGGGGGCG
The DNA here is from genome assembly GCA_023376005.1 of Doryteuthis pealeii. Lineage (NCBI taxonomy): Eukaryota > Metazoa > Mollusca > Cephalopoda > Myopsida > Loliginidae > Doryteuthis > Doryteuthis pealeii. The sequence goes on along the minus strand of JALAJA010000502.1, from coordinate 33,066 downwards.
TCACAGTCTTTTTTTTGTCGTATTTCTTGTTTATTTAAACTAAAAAACAAGACAGTAAAACAAACATGATATAAAAAAAATCTTAGTATTTAAAGTTAATTATAGATAAATATGAACAAATTGAAAGATAGATAGATAGATCGATAGATATGAGGAATGGATAGTTTTGAAATAACCTAGCTGGGTCGTTATCTTAATTAGTCACCAGGTAGCAATTTTTGAAGGCAGGAGACCAAAGGATACGCACTTTCTCATAAATTACTAAAATAAGTTAGATTTTTTTTGATAGTATGGTATTTACTTAACCCCCGTTCACACCAGGGAAGGATGGGAGACTAGGGTTGTAAATATGGGTATTTGCGATGATTAAACTCACTATTCAGTAATAATCGATCGGTGAGACTACATTACTCACTATTTAAACCACGGTGGGATGCCCTAAATTTATTTAAATACTACCATCAAAAAATGGAATCACCTTTTTTAACACTGCCCTGCTCAAACTCCAAATTATTAGTTTATCTGCGGTTAATTCGACTATTGTCCTCATCTTCATTGTTATCTGTAACAATGTTTTTCGGCCGATAGCCTCCGGCCTTCTTCAGGTATTTCTTGTCGGACTCGGGAACCTATCTTTCGAATTCGGAACCTTCTTTGCGAACTCGGGAACTTTCTGTCGTAGTCGAGAACCTTCTTGTCGTAAATCGGGAGCCATCCACGGATCTTTGAACGCCAACCCTTTTTTCAAGTCGCACGGGGTATCCCTGTTATCATTCCCGCTGCCCATACTGGGTAGGGGTGTTAAGCCGTGTTAATTATTATTCTATGTTACTGCTTTGCCTTGATCAAAAATTGAACTGCAATCTAGAGATAACTGTCACTTAGAACGTCTTAACCTAACTACCTTATCACTAGGCCATGTGTGTCCATTTTTTTAAAAAAATTTACTTACAAGAGTCCGGCCTGATTCTAGAAAAGTATGAATATGTTTTGGATTACGGCCTCTAGGAGTAAAGTTGAAAAAATGGGAATACACTGACACATTTGGGGTTAAATTAAAAAAAAAAATCAAGGTTTGGGGGCAAAAGAAAGAAAAAGCTTGGGTAAGGACTGTGTTAATTATTTTCTAATGTCACTGCTGCCGGTCAGGAATTGAACGTGAAATCCAAGATAACTGTCACTTAGAACTGTCTTAACCTAACTACCTTATCCACTAGCTATGTGTCCAATACCTGAAAGAAGACCGGATGGCATATCGCCGAACGTTCTACAGATAACACTAAAGATGAGGACAATAGTCCGAATAACGCAGATAATACAATCATCAAAGCCTCATCTCAAACATTCAAGAAGAAATAATCCCAAATTAATGTCCTTAGATTTATTAAAATGATCGGAACAAATGAAAATCTAATTTACCTGTTTCTTGCCGAAATAACACAAGGCTTATTTTCGGGGAATGTCGAGTGCTTGTGAGAATGCTATTTCTTTTCGTCAGTTTGCCGCTCCTCAACCTAGGGCTTATTCTAAGGGAGGACTAATACTAAAAATCATCCTGAAAACTCATGCAGGCCTTAATTGTGCCGGTGGGTTGATTTTCGGGAAACACAGTACGAGTATGTAGAAGATGTTTCCATTCTAACGAGGGGTGCGCTGCAGTCGTTGAAAATAAGACAATTACTGTTTTTATGATCTTGATCTCTGTATTGATAACTAGTGTTCCTTAATTGTAACAACGCGTTAAAATCTTGCAAACAGCCACTCTGGTTTAAAAATCAGACCGTCCAAATCATCAAAGATGAAATGCAATCTATATATTAAATAAGCTTGTTCCTTAATCTTCTGAAAATCGTTATCATCTTTGCCAACACCCTCTGGTTAAAAAATCAGAAAACCGGGGTTCCCCAAAAAATTTTTTTCAAAAATGAAAAAAAAAAAGATGAAGGAAAAAAAAAAAAATTTGGGGCGCCAAAAAATATAATCATCATTATTTGTGTTGAGCTTATCCTGCCGAATTCTTATTTCTTCATGAGCGTCGTCACCTCAAAGCTAAATAATGTACCATCATTCCGTTTTTTATATGCGGAAAAGAAAGGGAAGGAAAGGACATGCCTACAATAAGAAAAATATAATAAGAACGAAGAAGTGTAGATGAAAATAGAGAGAGAGGTAAGCGTGCGGAAGGAAATAAACGCTAATCTGTTTCAAATCGAATATAATGAAAATAAGGAAAAGAAAGGTGAGAAGAGAGTTAAATCAAAAATTATTATACTTTTTAACATTTTGAACTATTGAGCTATAGCTCTTCAGTAAATATTATAAAACGTCGTAATAAATTAAATTATCAAATTTTTGTGAATTATCCACAGGCCCAGCTAATAATATTTAAAGTATAATCTAACTTAAATTTGTTTTTAATACCCTCTCTGTAAAGACAGGAATAGATTTTATTGAATACAATATCCAAATAGAATGAATACATAAATAGACATGAAAATCAATTTGGTGAAGTGCTTTATACATTTATTATTAATATTTCGCAGCTTTAACGTGCTTTCATTTCCAGAAGAAAAATATAGGAAACTGGTTATGTGGTTGTCATCGCAACGTAATTAGGAAGCGTCATTGTTATGAAACTTTCAAACAAAAAGTATAAAATTATACAACAAAGTTCGACAAGCTCATTAACCCCTCAACGTGCTTTCTCATAGTGAATAGTTTATTTACTAAGCCTTAGCTTAGAATGGGCACAAGGCCGCAGAAATATGGGGCGCCCATTGAGAATACTGAACTTACTATATGGTTTGGCAGATCTAGTTCTTATATTACACTAATTTGAGATTCCATCTTCTTGTGTGTGGGGTGGGGGTAGGTAAATATACTATCTATTTCAGGAATATATCTGCTTTGTAGAATAGAACTGGACGTCCGCATTAAGTAATTTTCTACAGGAGCGCTAAAGACTTATAAAACTTACCAACCTCGCGCTATTATATAAGAGCCTGGCTTTTTTAAGAAGCCGGGGAAACAACGTATTCACGCTAATCTTCGTTGTTTTTTACATTCTAAATACTTTATGTTTACTATATGTTAGATAAGTAAGTATAGAAAGTTATTTTCATGTCCTTAATAGATAAACTTTAAAATTCGTTGCTGTTGTTTTTTTGTTTTTTATTTCGTTTTCTTTATACTATTTTGTGTGGAGTCCGTCTTTGTTGTTCTAACCAACACTCGAAGCGAAACATTGTCAAAATCATTGTTATTGTTCGCTGGAATGGTCACGTACATTTGCTTTGTCCTCTGTGAGGAAGTCTTTGTGGGTCAAATTGTAAACCTTTGAGCACAATTCAACTGTTGTTTTTCAAAAGATCTATGACATTACTTAGATAATCAAAGAACCTCAATCTTAGATGGACACATAACAAACATAAGAAGAAAAATAAATCCTACGTTTTTTTTCATCTTTTTCTTTTTTTTAATTTAAACATTTAAGTTTCTACAATGTTTTAATCTTTATAATACGAACTTTTTTTCTTTTCATTTGCGTTAGAATGTAACATTTCTAAAGATTTCTCCATAGAGTCGTTTGGGGCCGTTGTTGTGTAATGGTTATTGTCATAGGGAAATAGAATTGGCAACTGAGTTCAAGTCCAGGAATAAGAAACTGTTTTGTTATTTCTCTGAGGCTTGAAAGATTCGAATATTATCTGCGTTATTCGGACATGCTACAACGAAATATAATAAGAAACGAAAAGAGTGTAGAGGAAAATAGGGAGGGGTAAGCGTGCGGAAGCCGATTACGCTATTTCTGTTCAATCCGAGATTAATGAAATATGAAAAGAAGGCCGGAAGGCATATCGGCCGAAAACGTTGTACAAATAACAATGAGTGGGGAATAGTCCGAATACGCCGTTACTAAGACTGTTTGTGTTTCCTTACATGGATGCCCTTAGGAAAGGCTGTCCATCTCTCCTTTCTAGCTATGGTTCACTAACATTTAAGAAATAGAAAATGATTCAAAACCAGCTAACTCCACTTACCAATTGACCTTTTGTCATATCCTGAAAATTACTGTTAAATAGATACTAAATGGTTTCCAAAAATAAGTACTGAAGAGGTCAATCACAACTTAATTTTATACTAGAATATAAAGAGGCGGGGTCCAGCTCATGGTTATCAGCATTGATAAATGGAAATCGGACCACCGGAGTTCCAAATCCTGCGCGACTGTTTACATTCACTTCCCGGGTCATTTAAACGGAAAATCAAGTCATGGAGAAATAAAGAATCTTGGTTGCTTACGGTTCCTGTTTGTTCAAATAGGTCCCAATTAAAGTAAGTGGAACATGGCGATAAAGATGCGGTACCAAATTCTAATTGGGAACGCTTACCAGAGGACATAGGAAAGGAGTCTAGGGAACTGGAAACGCAGAGAAAGAATCGAAGAACATTGTTGAATATTGTTAGAATACTCAGAAAGATCCTGGAAAATCTGAAAGATTGCTGTCACTCAGCCTCTAGGGTGTGTGGAAAACTTTGATGGAGTCCAAATAATAATGATAATTTGAATTTTTTTCCACTATAAAAATAAGCAATGTAACTTTATGTTGTGACAAAAGCATAATTGCTGTTTTTAACTCAGTTTTACATTCTAAAAAAATACTGAACTGAATAAAAAGGAATGAAATTTACAACTTGATAATTGCAATATCTTAGATACATGGGAATGTGGATAATATTAACAAAAGCTTGCTGGGTAATCTAGGATATAATAATAACCAATTAAAGTATTCCCGGGAAGGTTAAGAGAAATAATGGCTTCTTTGAAAACAAGATTTTTCCATCTGGGGTTGATTGATTTTTAATGGCAAATGTCAAACCATCTAAGGTTATTTTATGTCAGCGTTGCATTCTTTGTACATTTTCATATTTCTTGTGTAGTTTCTTAAAGTTCTTTTTTAACAATTATGATATCAAGTATTCTTAATCTAATCAAATAATCTACAGTTTGTATGTATGGTTTTCAAGTATTCCTATCAAATACTAATTCATACGCAAATTATATACTTTCAAGTAAGTATTTCTATTTAATAATGCATTTGTTTGTATACTGATATAGTGGTTTTAAATAATAACAATAAAGTTATCACATATAATGTTTCCCACCCCTTTTTATCAATAATGGGGTGCTAGAAAGGCGGGTGGCTGCGGGTCTACATGTCCTGGGAATGACGTTAAACGTCTATCTGATGGTGAGGTTTCCCGTTTTGGAGGTTTGGGAAATGTGGAGCAACCCTTCATGTCACCATTGCTCCCTGGTCCATCTGACACGGAGTGGTAGTACCTGTTAGGGTCCCATCTATGGGTTAATAGAAAAAGTATTCATAAAAAAATTGTATTTCCTTAAGAAATTGATTTTTCAAACTTTATCGGTTAATTAAATGACCCACTGAGTTGATATGCCGTAAAAAAAAACAAACCAAATAAACAAAAACATATAATGTTTGGCCTTGGTTATTAAAGGTTTTACAGCTTAAAAACTCTTTTCCCTATCATTTAATCCCAAATCAATTCATTTTTATAAACAAATGACTTGGGTTAACTTACAGTACCTGCTGGGCTTAAGCAGTCACCTTATTAAGTCAGCTTTTTTTTACTGGAGCTTTAGAATACACGCACTGCACCTATGAGAGGAAGCAAGACCGTCACGCAAATGGGACCACCTTGTTGTCCAATGTGTGGCGAACCCCATTGATGCTTTAAGGATGGAACCCTGGTGAACTGAGTAGTCCATGACTGCAACCCTCCACTTTGGTCCGTAACTTAGGTTAGACTGTCGGTCGGAGAGGACCCCTCCGATTAAATCGCTGGTCGCCGTCGAGCACCTATATGTAGTTTCCAAACCCTGTGTTGCATACCTCTTTCCTTACTTTCTTCTATTCTTCTTCCTAGCGTCTTTGAATATCTTAAGTTCTACTAGGTCAGTCTTGTTAACAAGACATTCAATTAACCACAAACATATTATTTTCTTAAAGCTTTTTAATTCTTAACTAAACATTTTTCAATCTGAACTAAATAGCACGCGTATACCTGTGAGTTCCAGTTAAGGCAGTAACATCTTCTCTGCCTGACGTCCAAAATGAAACTGAAGACCCAACCAGGTCCCACATGATTCACGTATTTCGCGGGCTTTTCTGTAATATTCCATGGAAAGTCCCGCCCGTAATATGAAAAGGGCCATCCCTTTAGAATACAAGGGGATTGACAAATAACTTATGCACCGCATAGATTATGTAACACCTGTGGCAAAGCTCAACCCTTTTTTATCTTTTTTGGCTGAGGTCTTATGTCCTGGGTATGACGTTAAAAACTGAATAATAATGGTGAAGTTCCAATTTTGGAACTCTTGGGAATGTGGAGTACCCCTTCATCACCATTACTCCCAGGTCCACTCTGAACAGAAGTGATAGTACTTGATAGGTCCCATTTATGGGTTAATAAAAAGAAAAATGAATTTTAAAAATGGTTAAAAAATGAAGTTATAAAAATGAAGTACATCAAGAATAAATAAAACAAAAACGTCTTCGGCATAAAAATAACTCAACAAGGATTGACATGCCGTAAAATCCAAAAATATTGAATACCATCAGATGAATAAAACAAAACGTCTTCGGCATAAAATAACCAACAAGGATTGACATGCCGGTAAAATCCAAAAATATTGAATACCCATCAAGAATGAATAAAAACAAAACGTCTTCGGCATAAAATAACCCAACAAGGAATTGACATGCCGTAAATCCAAAAAATATTGAATACGCCATCAAGAATGATAAAACAAAACGTCTTCGGCATAAATAACCCAACAAGGATTGGCATGCCGTAAAATCCAAAATATTGAATACCCATCAAGAATGAATAAAAACAAACGTCTTCGGTGTAAGATAACGCCAACAAGGATTGACATGCGTTAAATCCAAAAATATTGAGTACCCATCAAGAATGAATAAACAAAACGTCTTCGGCATAAAATAACCCAACAAAGATTGAAATGCCGTAAAATCCAAAAAATATTGAATACCCATCAAGAATGAATAAAACAAAACGTCTTCGCAATAAAATAAACCCAACAAGGATTGACATGCCGTTAAATCCAAAAATATTGAATACCCATCAAAGAATGAATGAAACAAAACGTCTCGCATAAAATAACCCAACGAGGTTTGACATGGCGTAAAATCCAAACAACCAATGCAATTAAGTATTACACTGGTTCAATCGCCTGACACGATAGCGTAGAATGGTCAGCGAGATATGTTACATCATTCATTCATTATTTGATCGTCATTCATTAGGTGACAAGTTCTTTTAACCAAACTTCTAGTCTTGCTTAGAGGGTGCGTGAAGCTATAACTCCGGGACGTTTTGACAGCGTCTGGAACTACGATGAATAACCGGTCTGAAAAAGAGACGGATATTTGCCTAATAGTTTGAAAATCTTTTCAAGCGACAAATGGTTCGCAGCTTTTGTTTAAAGCGGACACCCGGTAAACCGAAAAGAAATTGTTGTAAAAGGTCTGTTTAATTAAACAAATCCAACATCTGTGGCCTCCAGTCGTTGCCTTGTTCAAACACCTGCCCTATCTTTGTTTTTGAAAATAAATATATTCATTCTGTCTGCTCTATGCTCGCAGCGAACTTTTTTTAATGACGAAATAAAGTTTCATTCAATCGTTTTGGGGAATTCGAGCGGTACTTTAATTATTTTTTTCTCTGCTCTAAGAACAAGGATATAGACCGAAACGTACGTCATTGACTGAAATGAATGAAATCCAAAGAGATCCACTTTTGTCTTTCGGTTCATTTATACGCCGAATCAAGTAATTTGGATAAACAAAGGACTCGGCTGGTTTACAGTAATTTGTTTTTGTTTTGTTTTTGTTTTACGGCATATCAACCTCGGTGGGTTATTTAATGCCGATAAAGTTTTGAAATAAATCAATTCTTAATGGATAATACATTTTTATAAATACATTTTTCTAATTTAACGCAATAGATGGGACCCTAACAGGTACTAAACCACTCCGGGCCAGAGTGGACCAGGGAGCAATGGTGATGAAGGGGTGCTCCACATTCCCCAAACATCCAGAACTGGAACCTCACCATCAGATAGAGTTTAACGTCATTCAGAGGACAATGTAGACCCACAGCCACCGCCTTCTAGCACCATATGATAAGAAGGGGTTGGGGCTTGCCAATAAGGGCAATAGGTTGGGCATCATAATAGGTGCTAGGGCTTGACATGACCAGCCCGATTGATCGGAGGGGGCCTCTCCGACCGCCCGTCTAGCCCAAGATAGGGCCAAAGTTGGATGTCATGAACTCATCACACCTGGGCTCTATCCTTAAGCATCAACGGGTCACCACCCACGCCCAACAGGTGGCCCCATTGGGGGGAGTCTTACCCCCTCTGCAGAGGTGTAGTCGGTGCATTCTAACGCCCAACCGACAGGGCGGGGTTTACGTATTGGGCTACTGCTTAATTAGTCACCCAATTAAGTATTAGCATAGGCCCATTGCTGCTTAAACTTTAGTTATCTAGCAGGAACGGTGCTTTCGGTGTCACTTTCCCGTGATTGAGACAGACAAGAAAGACAGAGATGTTTGTTGAGATTTTTTTAGTATATATATATATGTATATTGTACCAACACCCTCCTGCACGAGCGGGATGCGACACATGGTCAATTTATAAAGCGGAGTTTAACAGGTTTTGAATTCAGTTTTCCTTCTCCTAGACCGGTTTGCTAACCAAGGTTAAAGAGTCCTGTCTACCTTGCTATTTACCCATAGTGGAGGGAGAATTGGATTCATATCTTTCGCCAAGGGTATTAGCGCTATGGTAAAATTCAAAACAGCTTCGTCAGGAACTGAACTCGGGTCGACGAGTCCAATTTCCTACGATTCACCAAAAGGGAGATATTTCGAAAGAATTTTATCTTTCTTTTACAATCATTTTTGTTAGACTGAGTGGATTAAAGATGATTTGAAAGTTGAGAAGATTGAAGAAATCATAGATTTTAAAATTATTATTTAAAGCCAAAAGTTTTTGATTATATATACTAGCAAATATATGCACCTCCGGTGCAAGTATGTTAAGTTTTTAATATAATCACATCACATTAAATTAGAAAAGGCTATGAAAACTGAATAAGAATGCAGAAAAAAATTGGAACAGAGGGGGTATGATTGAAAATAGAACAACTTTGAAACTAACTCTTCCATCATTTTCCATTACTCCCGTCTTTCATTGGTAAATTTTTCTTAATTTAACTATTTAGTTAAAATGGGAAAGTAAAAGAATAATAACAGTTATTTCTTCTTGTTAATGATTTCTTTTAAGATTTATCCAGCTAGATTTTTGCTCACTTATCAATAAGATAAAACCAAACAATTAGAAATCAATAATACTAAACATATATTTATTAAAATCACATTTTTTAGGATCAATATGCAAATTAGCCTTCCATTCAAACTGTAAACTGCTATTTTGTTGTATATATAAATACAATTGCATGTTATTAGTATGTAGATGTGGTCAACAGTCTTAATGATGTAAAACAATTTTATTAATAATTGAGGTTTAAATAAAATAAAGTCAGGGAAAATGTGATGTAAATAACAAAGGGAATTGTGGCTTGTATAGTAATATAGTTTCGGTTACAGACAGAAAAATACACGATCTCCATTATAATAAGATATGTATATACATTTAAACTAAGAACTGATTGGAAAAACCTTTTTTCTCACTCCTTATACCACGATGGTACGCATCTAATATACTGAATGTAAAGATTTTCTAAAATAAACAAACATTGTAATATATGAATTCTTAGCGAATCTTTTTTATCTGGTGAGGATATTGGTAAATTATATTCGTCTCTTTTCTTTTCCAATCACTGGTTTTCTTAAAATCTTTTGGCTCCGGTCATTGACCGGGTTCTTCTGCAAGTATACATATATATGTGGATGTGTGTGCATATCTTATTATAATGGAGATTGTGTGTTTTTCTGTCTGTCCGAAACTATATTATTACTTAAGTCACAATTCCGTTAGTTATTAACGTCACATTCTCAATGATTTTATTTTTATTTAAACCTCAATTATTAATAAAATTGTTTCACTTTATTAATACTGTTAACCTTATCTACATACAAATAACATGCAATTATATTTATATATACAACAAAATAGCGGTTTACAATGTGAATGGGAAGGCTAACTTGCATATTGATATTAAAAATGTGATTTTAATAAATATGTGATTAGTATTATTGATTTCTAACTGTTTGGTTTTATTTTAATGAATATAAGCAAAAATCTCTTCAATTAAATCTTAAATGAAATCCATTAACAAGAACAAATAACTGTCATTTTATTTTTTTACTTCCTCTTTTAACTAAATACTTAAATTAGAAAAAAATAACAATGAAAGACGAGATTGATGGAAGAGTAGTTTCAGTTGTTCTATTTTTCGATTATACTCCTCTGTTTAAAAACTTTTTATCTGCATTCTTATTTAGTTTCATTAGCCTTTCTAATTTAATACAGTATTTTATTACATTAAACTTAAATACTTGCACCCGGAGGATGCATATATTTGCTAGTAATAATAATAATAATATATATATATATATTATATATATATATATATATATATATATATATATATATATTAAGAAATTTGAAAAACAAGTGTTCCGAAAATAGGATGAATTTATTTATCGATGTTTAAACATTTCGGTTCTTTAAACCTTCATCAGGATGTATCTTGGGGTGAAGAAATTGATGGATGTTTTATAGATGACAGGAGATGAAAATCTTTATAAAATCTTTTTGTTGTGTTTATATCCTGATGAAGGTTTACAGAAACCGAAATGTTTAAACATCGATAAATAAATTCATCCTATTTTCGGAACACTTGTTTTTTCAAATTTCTTAATATTGTCGGATTTATTTTTCATATTTACCCATATATATATATATATATATATATATATATATATATAATGTTGTTTCTGGTTCCAACGGGAGAAAACTTTATAAAAAAAGGTCTGCAAAATGTATTATGTTTTTAGAAAAAAATGTAATTCTTTTTATCTTACATATGCAACACGTGTTTCAGATCTTCTGGTATCTTCTTCAGGCTTTGAACAATAATAATTTGCATATTATTGATCAAAGTCTGAAGAAGATACCAGAAGATCTGAAACACGTGTTGCATATGTAAGATAAAAGAATAAAAAAATTATTCTAAAAACATAATACATTTAGCGTACCTTTTTTTTATTATATATATATATAATATATATATATATATATATATATATATATATATATGGCGGTATTGAACAAGTTTAAATTTGTATAAGTATCTATTTACATAAGTTAAATATACACAGGCTCGTATTGTTTACCAGCCACTGAAAAGAATTACCGTGTAATAGAATTACGCTGTACATTCATTGCATGTATTTCGATATAGGTTAAATTCTGTATTTTTTCTTTTTTTTTTTTTCAGTTTGTAAAAGTTTCCAAATGTCAAATGTATTATTTTCAATGAAATATTATCTACACATTTGTAACATCATCTCTTTATTTGCTAAACTTTATTAAAATTGTGTACTTCTGTATTTAACCTGGAATCAGATAGAAACGTGATTTAATTTTAGAATTGCCAATGGTTGGGGATAATCGGATATTTTTTTGGAGTTCTGACCCACATGTTTGTTTGGTGCAAGCCAATCTACCACCCTCAACGCTGTACAATACCGATATATAATCTATTTCCATACATACACAAGTGTACATATACTATGTTTTTCATAATGGGAACAGCAGACTTTTAAAAAATGGACAGAATAGGTTAAACATGTCGAATTTCAGTTTACTGCCATTGAAACAAAAGGCATGAAACGAATCACACTAAATCCTACCCTTCTGTCTGTTATGTATCTACCTAACCCTCCCGCACAGACAGAGCAGAGTTTAAACAAGTTTGAATCAGAGTTTTTTTCTTGGTTTTAGAAAGAGCGTGGCCTAGGAACCACAAAGGTTCCTGGTTGCGATACCGGCCCTCGCCAATTCAGCGTATGAAGTAGCACAGGATCTGTCCGGTAAATTAAAGAGCTGATGGTAGGTGTGGTGGCCCCCTTCAGACGCAAAAACCAATCTCCTTGGTCCAAGCGCTAGGAAAAGATGATAGACTCCGTCCTGTCTGGCTGATGCCGACTAGGCGAGGAAAAAGAAAAAAGATGTATTGCCCCAATCTCACCGCGCACTCAGCAGAATGTGAACACGAGGTCAACTTCTTAAGCGTAACTGGTTCGAATTCAGAGTGTTCTTCTCTTAGACCGGTTGCCATACCAGGGTTAAAGAACCCAGTCTGCCCAATATTTACCTATATTGGAGGGAGAAATGTTGGAATGCATACGTTTCCAATGGATACTAGCACAAAAAGGCTTGTCCTCGAATTTGAACTCGAGATGCCGAATATATTCCTATGACCATAACCATTACACACAGGTGCCTCTCTTCTGTTTTTTATGTGCAGCAGAGGACAGCTTGCATACATCCGGCATTTAATTCGTTTTGTTTGTTTGTTTAATGGCATATACTTTCGTTGGTATATTTAATGCCAAACAGAAGAACATTGTTGGTACAAATTAACGCCAATACCTAGGGGAGGTGAAAGTGTTCATACCTTTTCCAAGGGTATGTCCCAAAGTTAAAGTAATAGCTCCATAGCATAATACAACCCTTTCCGGGTCATTTAATGCCGAAAAATCATCTTGGATAGAGGTTACTTACAGTGTCTGCAGTTGCTTATAATTGTCACCCATCTAAGTATTGAACAGGCTCATCGCTGCTTACTTCGGTGATCTAGCACGAACCGCTGCTTTTGAATATTAGTGGCAATAGCATAATCTTTACAGATCATTGCGTCCCTCACAATCCCACAACTCAACTACCAGAACCCTCCCTTGCATGAGCCCTCAAATTGACTCATCAAACCTGCTGCAGATCTCACAAAGTTTGATGCAAATATGACATTGAAAAGACTTCTTCCCGTTATATGAGATTGATTCAGATGAAATCAGATGAGTCAGATGATAAAATTTGATTGCTTATGCACCACCATAATGTCTGCTTAAGTACCATGAAGCTCGCTTACAGAACCTTGCCATAATATAGCACAAGAACATTGTTAAACTCGTGGAATTGCATGATTGACCCCAGGTGAGATTTCCTATGAATTGACATAGCTAGCGCTAGAAAGCAAAACTCGACGCACATGTCGACACTTTCCAACCCTCCATGTTCTCTCCATTATGACAGGTTTACCCTTTCGAAGTTGATGCTTTAGGTTTCATGCAGCGATTCTTTCACTCTCAAACTGGTACAGCCATCATCCCACATGAACTCTCAGTCAGTCAAGTTCTCTTAGTGCCAGCTTTACAGGTGTCAGGAACTTATTCTTATTTTTTATTTTTTTATAATATACCAAGATGTAAGAATATCAAAATATGACAAAAATAATTAAAATCGTTTTAAATGGCATATTCCGTTTTTTATTTTCTCAACCCAATAGGATACAGCATGGAATGAATTTGAATAAAGCAATTTTTGTATTCATCAATGCAGCCATTGTTATATACTGGCATCAAATTCCTATATTGTTATAATAGCGGCTTTTTCTTTACGTTGCTAAATCGCGTATCTGTTACGTAGCGGGTATGGTCAGCAAGTACCCAAAAACGAATTTAATTATTTTGTCATAATTTTTGAATATTCTTACATCTTGGTATAAATATAAAAAATAAAAATAAGAATAAGTCTGACAACTGGGAAAAGCTGGCACTAAAGAGAACTGACTGGAGAGTTCATGTGGATGAATGGCTGTAACAGTTAAGAGAGTGAAAGATCGCCGTGCATGAAAACCTAAAGCATCAACTTCGAAAAGGGTTAAACCTGTCATAATGGAGGAACATGGAGGGTTGGAAGTGTCTGACATGTGGTCGAGTTTTGCTTTCTAGCCTAGCTATTTGTCCAATCATAGGAAATCTCACCTGGTCAATCCATGCAGGATTCCAGGAGTAAACAATGTCTTCTTGTGGCTATAATATGGCAAGGTCTGTAAGTCGGCTTCTGTCTTATAGAGAACATATGGTGGTGCATAGCATCAAATTTTATCATCTGAAACTCAATCTGATTCATCTGAATCCAATCCATTAAACGGGGAAAGAAGTCTTTTTCAATGTCATATTTTGCATCAAAAACTTTGTGGATCTGCAGCAGGTTTGATGAGTCATTTTGAGGGCTCATGCAGGAGGGTTCTGGGTAGTTGAGTTGTGGATTGTGAGGGACGGCAATGTCTTAAAGATTATGTTATTGCCATATAATGCAAAGCAGCGGTTCGTGCTAGATCACCTGAAGTTAAGCAGCGATGAGCCTGTTCAATTTACTTAGATGGGTGACAATTTAAGCAACTGCAGACACTGTAAGTAACCTTGCCTAATCAGATGATTACGGCATTAAATTGACGCCGGAAGGGTTGTTATGCTAGGACTATTACTTTAACTTTGGGCACATTTACCCTTGGGAAAAGGTATGAACACTTACCTCCCCAGGTAATGGGTTAATTTGTACCACTAAATGTTCTTTCTGTTTGGCATTAAATATACCAACGAAAAGTTTGATATGCCTTAAACAAACAAACCAAAAACGAAATTTAAATGCCGGATGTTTGCAAGCTGATCTCTGCTGCACATAAAAAACGAAGAGAGGCACCTGTGTGTAATGGTTAATGGTCATAGGAAATATTATTCGGCATCTCGAGTTCAAAAAATTCGAGGACAAGCCATTTTTGTGCTAGTATATCCATAGGAACGTATGCATCCAACTATTCTCTCAACTATAGGTAATTAGTTTTTGGGCAGACTGGGTTCTTTAACCCTGGTATGGCAACCGGTCTAAAAGAGAAGAACACTCTGAAATTCGAACCAGTTACCGCTTAAGAAAGTTGACTCTCGTGTCACATTCTGCTAGTGGCGGTGAGATTGGGGCAATACAATCTTTTTCTTTTTCCTCGCCATTGAGTCGGCATCAAGCCAGACAGACGGAGTCTATCAATCTTTTCCCTAGCGCTTGACCAAGGAGATTGTGTTTTTGCGTCTGAAAGGGGAGCACCACACTACCATGCAAGCTCTTTAAATTTAACCGGACAGATCCCTGTGCTACTCAATACGCTGAATTGGCGAGGGCGGTATCAACCAGGAAACCTTGTGGGTTCCTAGGCCCCAGCGCTCTTTCTTAAACCAAGAAAACTCTGAAATATCAAACTTGTTAAACTCTGCTCTGTCCCTGTGCGGAGTGGGTTAGGTAGATACATAAACAGACAGAAGGGTTAGGATTAGTGTGATTCGTTTAATGCCTTTTGTTTCAATGGAGTAAACTGAATCGACATGTTTAACCTATTAAATGTCCATTTTTTAAAGTTGCTGTTCCCATTATGAAACATGAGTAAATATGTACACTTGTTGGTATGTATGGAAATAGATTATATATAAGGTATTGTAACAGCGTTGAGGTGGGTAGATTTTTGGCTTGCCACCAAAACATGTGGGTCAGAATCTCCAATAAAAATATCCGATTTAACTCCCCACCATTGGCAATTCTAAAATTAAATCACGTTTCTATCTGATTCAGGTTAAATACAGAAGTACACAATTTTAATAAAGTTTAGCAAATAAAGAGATGATGTTACAAATGTGTAGATAATATTTCATTGAAAATAATACATTTGACATTTGGAAACTTTTACAAACTGAAAAAAAAAAAAGAAAAAATACAGAATTTAACCTATATCGGAAATACATGCAATGATGTAACAGCGTAATTCTATACACGGTAATTCTTTTCAGTGGCTGGTAAACAATACGAGCCTGTGTATATTTACTTATGTAAATAGATACTTATAACAAATTTAAATTGTTCAATACCGCCATAAAATATTATATATATATATATATATATATATATATATATATATATATAATAAAAAAAGAAGGTACGCTAAATGTATTATGTTTTTAGAATAATTTTTTTTATTCTTTTTATCTTACATATGCAACACGTGTTTCAGAATCTTCTGGTATCATTCTTCAGACTTTGATCAATAATATGCAAATTATTATTGTTCAAAGCCTGAAGAAGATACCAGAAGATCTGAAAACACGTGTTGCATTGTAGATAAAAAAGAATTACATTTTTTTCTAAAAAACATAATACATTTTGCAGACCTTTTTTTATAAGTTTTCTGCCCCGTTGGAAACAGAACAACATTATATATATATATATATATATATATATATAATATATATGGGAGTAAAATATGGAAAATAAATCCGACAATATTAAGAAATTTTGGAAAAAACAAGTGTTCCGAAAATAGGATGAATTTATTTATCGATGTTAAACATTTCGGTTCTGTAAACCTTCATCAGGAATATAAAACACAACAAAAAGATTTTATAAAGATTTTCATCTCCTGTCATCTATAAAACATCCATCAATTTCTTCACCCCAAGATACATCCTGATGAAGGTTTAAAGAAACCGAAATGTTTTAAACAATCGATAAATAAATTCATCCTATTTTCGGAACACTTGTTTTTTCAATTTCTAATATATATATATATTATATATATATATATATATATATATATATATATAATATATTATTATTATTATTACTAGCAAATATATGCATCCTCCGGGTGAAGATTTTAAGTTTTTAATGTAATAAAATACTGTATTAATTAGAAAGGTAATGGAAACTAAATAAGAATGCAGATAAAAAGTTTTTAAACAGAGGGAGTATAATCGAAAAATAGAACAACTGAAACTTACTCTTCCATCAATCTCGTCTTTCATTGTTATTTTTTCTAATTAAGTATTTAGTTAAAGAGGAAGTAAAAAAATAAATGACAGTTATTTTTTCTTGTTAATGGATTTCATTTAAGATTAATTGAAGAGATTTTTGCTTATATTCATTAAAATAAAACCCAAACAGTTAGAAAATCAATAATACTAATCACATATTTATTAAAAATCACATTTTTAATAATCAATATGCAAGTTAGCCTTCCCATTCACATTGTAAACCGCTATTTTGTTGTATATATAAATATAATTGCATGTTATTTGTATGTAGATAAGGTTAACAGTATTATAATGTGAAACAATTTTATTAATAATTGAGAGTTTAAATAAAAATAAAATCATTGAGAATGTGACGTTAATAACTAACGGAATTGTGACTTAAGTAATAATATAGTTTCGGTTACAGACAGAAAAACACACAAATCTCCATTATAATAAGATATGCACACACATCCACATATATATGTATACTTGCAGAAGAACCCGGTCAATGACCGAGGCCAAAAAGATTTTAAGAAAAACCAGTGATTGGAAAAGAAAGAGACGAAATATAATTTTACCAAAATATCCTCACCAGATAAAAAAGATTCGCTAAGAATTCATATATTACAATGTTTGTTTATTTTAGAAAAATCTTTCATTCAGTATATTAGATGCGTACCATCGTGGTAATAAGGAGTGAGAAAAGGTTTTTCCAAATCAGTTCTTAGTTTAAATGTATATACATATCTTATTATAATGGAGATCGTGTATTTTTCTGTCTGTAACCGAAACTTAATTACTATACAAGCCACAATTCCTTTGTTATTACATCACATTTTCCCTGACTTTATTTTATTTAAACCTCAATTATTAATAAATTGTTTTTACATCATTAAGACTGTTGACCACATCTACATACTAATAACATGCAATTGTATTTATATAACAACAAAATAGCAGTTTACAGTTTGAATGGGAAGGCTAATTTGCATATTGATCCTAAAATGTGATTTTAATAAAATATATGTTTAGTATTATTGATTTTCTAATTGTTTGGTTTTATCTTATTGAATAGTGAGCAAAAATCTAGGGGATAAATCTTAAAAAGAAAATCCATTAACAAGAAGAAATAACTGTTATTTTATTCTTTAACTTCCCATTTTAACTATGTTTAAATTAAGAAAATTTACCAATGAAAGACGGGAGTAATGGAAAATGATGAAGAGTTTAAGTTTCAAAGTTGTTCTATTTTCAATCATACCCCCTCTGTTGCCAATTTTTTTCTGCATTCTTATTCAGTTTTTTTTCCATAGCCCCTTTCCTAATTTAATGTGATGTATTATATTAAAACTAAATACTTGCACCCGGAGGTGCATATATTTTGCTAGTATTATAAATCAAAACTTTGGCTTAAATAATAATTTAAATTCTATCGAATTTTCTCAAATCTTCTCAATCTTCAAAATCAATCTTTAATCCACCAGTCTAAACAAAAATGGATTGTAAAAGAAAGATAAATTCTTTCGAAATATCTCCCTTTTGGTGAATCGTAGAAAATGGAGCTCGTGACACCGAGTTCAAGTTCCCTGGACCGAAGCTGTTTGAATTTTACATAGGCGCTTAAATCCCCTTTGGGAAAGATATGAATTCCAATTCTCCCTCCAGCTATGGGTAAATATGGCAAGGTAACAGGAACTCTTTTACCTTGGTTAGGCACGCTCCTAGGAGAAGAAAACTGAATTCAAACCTGTTAAACTCCGCTTTAATAAATTGACCAATGTGTCCGCATCCCGCTCGTGCGAGGGGTTGGTACATATATACAATATAATATATATACAAAAATCTCAAACAACATCCTCTGTCTTTCTGTCTGGTCTCAATCACGGGAAAGTGACCGAAAGCACCGGTTTCCTGCTAGATAACTAAAGTTAAAGCAGCAATGGGCGCCTAATGCTAATACTTAATTGGGTGACTAAGTTAAGCAGTAGCCAAAACTGTAAAACCCGCCCTGTCGGTTGGGGCGTTAGAATGCACCGCTACATCCCCCCTCTGCAGAGGGGTAAGACTCCCCAATGGGGGCCAAACCTGTTGGGTCGTGGTGGTGACCCCGTGATGCTTAAGGATGAGCCCAGGTGGATGAGCAGTTCATGACATGGCAATACTCCACTTTGGCCCTATCTTGGGCTAGACGGGCGGTCCGGAGAGGCCCCCTCCGATGCAATCGGCTGGTCTATGTCAAGCCCTAGCACCTATATGATTGCCCCAACGCCTAATTGGCCTTTGGCAAGCCCCAACCCCTTCTTATCATATGGGTGCCTTAGAAGGCGGTGGCTGTGGTCACTACAAATGTCCTTGAATGACGTTAAACTCTATCTGATGTGAGGTTTCCAGTTCTGGAATGTTTGGAATGTGGAGCACCCCTTCATCACCATTGGCTCCCCTGGTCCATCTGGCCCGGAGTTGGTAGTACCTGTTAGGGTCCCATCTATGCGTTAAATAGAAAAATGTATTTATAAAAAATTGTATTATCCATTAAGAATTGATTATTTCAAAACTTTATCGGCATTTAAATAACCCACCGAGGTTGATATGCCGTAAAACAAAAAAACAAAAAAACAATACTGTAAACCAGCCGAGTCCTTTGTTATCCAAATTACTTGATTCGGGCATTAAATGAACCGAAAGACAAAAGTGGACTCTTTGGATTTCATTCATTTCAGTCAATGACGTAACGTTTCGGTCTAGATCCTTGTTCTTAGAGCAGAAAAAAAATAATTAAAGTACCGCTCGAATTCCCCAAACGATTGAATGAAACTTTATTTCGTCATTAAAAAAAAGTCGCTGCGAAGCATAGAGCAGACAGAATGAATATATTTATTTCAAAACAAAGATAAGGCAGGTGTTGAACAAGGCAACGACTGGAGCCACAGATGTTGGATTTGTTAATTAAACAGACCTTTACAACAATTTCTTTCGGTTTACCGGGTTTGTCCGCTTAAACAAAGCTGCGAACCATTTGTCGCTTGAAAAAGATTTTCAACTATTTAGGCAAATATCCGTCTCTTTTCAGACCGGTTATTCATCGTAGTTCCAGACGCTTGTCAAAAACGTCCGGAGTTATAGCTTCACGCACCTCTAAGCAAGACTAGAAGTTTGGTTAAAGAACTTGTCACCTAATGAATGACGATCAAATAAATGGATGAATGATGTAACATATCTCGCTGACCATTCTACGCTATCGTGTCAGGCGATTGAACCAGTGTAATACTTAATTGCATTGGTTGTTTGGATTTTACGCCATGTCAAACCTCGTTTGGGTATTTTTATGCCGAAGACGTTTTGTTTCATTCATTCTTGTGGGTATTCAATATTTTTGGATTTAAGGCATGTCAATCCTTGTTGGGTTATTTTATGCCGAAGACGTTTTGTTTTATTCATTCTTGATGGGTATTCATATTTTTGGATTTTACGGCATGTCAATCTTTGTTGGGTTTTTTTATGCCGAAGACGTTTTGTTTTTATTTCATTCTTGATGGGTACTCAATATTTTTGGATTTAACGGCATGTCAATCCTTGTTGGGTTATCTTACACCGAAAAGACGTTTTGTTTTATTCATTCTTGATGGGTATTCAATATTTTTGGATTTTACGGCATGCCAATCCTTGTTGGGTTATTTTATGGCGAAGACGTTTTGTTTATTCATTCTTGATGGGTATTCAATATTTTTGGATTTTACGGCATGTCAATCCTTGTTGGGTTATTTATGCCGAAGACGTTTTGTTTTATTCATTCTTTGATGGGTATTCAATATTTTTGATTTTACGGCATGTCAATCTTGTTGGGTATTTTTGCCGAAGACGTTTTGTTTTATTCATTCTTGATGGTATTCAATATTTTTGGATTTTACGGCATGTCAATCCTTGTTGAGTTATTTTATGCCGAAGACGTTTTGTTTTATTTATTCTTGATGGTACTTCATTTTTATAACTTCATTTTTAACCCATTTTTTAAAATTCATTTTTCTTTTTTTAACCCATAAATGGGACCTATCAAGTACTATCACTCCTGGTCAGAGTGGACCTGGGAGTAATGGTGATGAAGGGGTAATCCACATTCCAAGAGTTTCCAAAATTGGAACTTCACCATTATATTCAGTTTAAACGTCATACCCAGGACATTAAGAACCTCAGCCAAAGATAAAAAGGGTTGAGCTTTGCCACAGGTGTTACATAATCTATGCGGTTGCATAAGATTATTGTCAATCCCTGTATTTCTAAAGGATGGCCCTTTTCATATTACGGGCGGGACTTCCATGGAATATTACAGAAAGCCGCGAAATACGTGAAGTCATGTGGGACCTGTTGGGTCTTCAGTTTCAATTTGGACGTCAGGCAGAGAAGATGTACTGCCTTAACTGGAACTCACAGTATACGCGTGCTATGTTAGTCAGATGAAAAATGTTTAGTTAAGAAATAAAGCTTAAGAAAATAATATGGTTTTGTGGTTTAATGAATGTCTTTGTTAACAAGACTGACCTAGTAGAACTTAAGATATCAAAAGACGCTAGAAGAAGAAGAATAGAAGAAAGTAGGAAAGAGGTATGCAACACAGGGTTGGAACTACTAATATAGGTGCTCGACGGGACCAGCCGATTAATCGGAGGGGTCCTCTCCGACCGACAGTCTAACCTAAGTACGGACCAAAGTGGAGGGTTGCATGTCATGGACTACTCAGTCACCAGGGTTCCATCCTTAAGCATCATGGTTTCGCCACACATGGAACAACAGGTGGTCCCATTGGCGTGAGGTCTTGCTCCTCTGCATAGGTGCAGTGCGTGTATTCTAAAGCTCCAGTAAAAAAAAGCTGACTTAAATAAGGTGACTGCTTAAGCACCAGCAGGTACTGTAAGTAACCCAAGTCATTTGTTTTTATAAAAATGAATTGATTTGGGATTTAAAATGATAGGAAAAGAGTTTTTAAGCTGTAAAACCTAATAACCAAGCCAAACATTATATGTTTTGGTTTATTTGGTTTGTTTTGTTTTTACGGCATATCAACCTCAGTGGGTCATTTAATACCGATAAGTTTGAAATAAATCAATTTTAATGGATAATACAATTTTTTATGAAATACATTTTTCTATTTAACCCATAGATGGGACCCTACAGGTACTACCACTCCGTGTCAGAGTTGGACCAGGAAGCAATGGTGATGAAGGGTGCTCCACATTTCCCAACTCCAAACTGGAACCTCACCATCAGATAGAGTTTTAACGTCATTCCCAGGACATGTAGACCGCAGCCACCGCCTTCTAGCACCCAATATGAATAAAAAGGGGTTGGGAAACATTATATGTGATAACTCTATTGTTATTTATTTAAAACCATATATCAGTATACAAACAAATGATTATTAAATAGAATACTTACTTGAAAGTATATAATTGCGTATGAAATTAGTATTTGATAGGAATACTTGAAACCATACATACAAACTGTAGATTATTTGTATTAGATAAGAATACTTGATAATCATAATTGTAAAAAAGAAACTTTAAGAAAACTACACAAGAAATATGAATGTACAAAGAATGCAAACCGCTAGACATAAAATAACCTTAGATGGGTTGACATGCCATTAAAATCAATCAACCCAGATGGAAAAATCTTGTTTCAAAAAGAAGCCATTATTTCTCTTAACCTTCCCGGGATACTTTAATTGGTTATTATATATCCCTAGCATTACCCAGCAAGCTTTTGTTAATTATTATCCACAATTCCATGTATCTAAGAATATTTGCAAATTATAGTTGTAAATTTTCATTCCTTTTTATTCAGTTCAGTATTTTTTTTAGAATGTAAACTGGTTAAAAACAGCAAATTATGCTTTGTCACAACATAAAGTACATTGCTTTTTTTATTAGTGGAAAAATTTCAAAATTATCATTATTATTTGACTCCATCAAAGTTTTCCACACACCTAGAAGGCTGAGTGACAGCAAGTCTTCTCAGATTTCCGGATCTTTCTGGAGTATTCTAACCAATATCAACAATGTTCTCGATTCTTTCTCTGGTTTCCAGTTCCTAGACTCCTTTCCTTGTCCTCTGGTAAGGTTCCCAATTATAATTGGTACGATCTTTATCGCCATGTTCCACTTACTTAATTGGGTGACTATTTGAACAACAGGAACCGTAAGCAACCTAAGTTCTTTATTTCTCCATGACTTGATTCCGTGTTAAATGACCCGGGAAGTTGAAATGTAAACAAGCCTCGCGCAGGATTTGAACTCCGTGGCCGATTCCATTTATCAATGCTGATAACCATTGAGCTGACCCCGCCTCTTTATATCTAGTTTAAAATTAAGTTGTGATGAGCCTCTTCAGTACTTATTTGGGAAACCATTTAGTATCTATTTAACCAGTAATCAGATATGACAAAAGGTCAATTTGTAAGTGGAGTAAAGCTGGTTTGAATTCAGTTTTCTATTTCTAAATGCTAGTGACCATAGCTAGAAAGGGAGGAGAATGGATTCATGCCTTTCCTAAAGGGCATCCATGTAAAGTGAAACACAAACAGTCTTAGTATTATCTGGGTTATTCGGACTATTGTCCCCACCTTCATTGTTATTTGTACAACGTTCGGCCGATATGCCTTCCGGCCTTTCTTTTCATATTTTCATTATATTCGATTGAAAACAGATTAGCGTAATCGCTTCGCACGCTTACCCCTCTCTCTATTTTCCTCTACACTCTTTCGTTCTATTATATTTTTCTGTGTAGCATGTCCGAAATAACGCAGATAATACGAATCTTCAAGCCTCAGAGAAATAGACAAACAGTCTTATCCTGGACTTGAACTCAAGTTGCCAATTCTATTTCCCTATGACAATAACCATTACACAACAACGGCACCCTCAAACTGATCTTTCTATGAGAAATCTTTAGAAATGTACATCTAACGCAAAATGAAAAGAAAAAAAGTTTCGTATATAAAAGATAAAACATTGTAGAAACTTAATGTTAAATAAAAAAGAAAAAGATAAAAAAAAAACGTGAGATTTATTTTTTCTTCTTTTGTTGTTTGTGTCCATCTAATTGAGGTCTTTGATTATCTAAGTAATGGTCATAGATCTTGAAAACAACAGTTGGAATTGTGTCAAAAGGTTTACAATTTTGACCACAAAGACTTCCTGCTACAGAGGACAAAGCAAATGTACGTGACCATTCACTGAACAATATACAATGATTTGACAATGTTCGCTCGAGTGTTGTTAGAACACCAAAGACGGACTCCACACAAAATAGTAAAAAAGAAAACGAATAAAAAAACAAAAAAAACAACAGCAACGAATTAAAGTTATCTATTTAAGGAATGAAAATAACTTTCATACTTACTTATCTAACATATAGTAAAACATAAGTATTTAGAATGTAAAAACAACGAAGTATTAGCGTGAAATACGTGTTCCCGGCTTTCTAAAAAAGCCAGGCTCTTATATAATAGCGGAGGTGGTAAGTTTTATAGTTTAGCGCTTCCTGTAGAAAGATTACTTAATGGGACGTCCAGTTCTATTCTACAAAGCAGAATATATTCTGAAAATAGATAGTATATTTACCTACCCCCCACCCCACACAACAAGAAGATGGAATCTCAAATAGTGGTAATGATAAGTAAGCTAGATCTGCAAACCATTATTTAGTAAGTTCGATTCTCAATGGGCGCCCCATATTTCTGGCCTTGTGCCGCATCTAAGCTAAGCTTTAGTAAATAACTAATCACTATGAGAAGCAGTTGAGGGGTTAATGAGCTTGTCGAACTTTTGTGTTTTTATACTTTTTGAAAGTTTCATAACAATTGACGCTCCTAATTAACGTTGCGATGACAACGCCACATAAACCAGTTCTCCTATATTTTCCTTCTGAAATGAAGCACGTAAAGTGCGAAATATTATAATAAATGTATAAGCACTTCAACCAAAAATTTTGATTTTCAATGTCCTAATTTATTATTCATTCTATTGATATTGTATTCCTATGCTATTCCTGTTTAACCAGAGAGGGTATAAAAACAAAAATTTAAGTTAGATAATACTTAAATATTAAATTAGCTGGGCCTGTGGATATATCAAAAATGTAATTTAATTATTACGACGTTTTAATATTTTACTGAAGAGCTTATAAGCTCAATAGTTCAAAATGTAAAAAGTATAATAATTGGATTTAAACTCTTCCTCTCAGCTCTTTCTTTTCCTATTTTCATTAAATATTCGATTGAAACAGATTAGCTGTTATCGCTTCCCGCACGCTTACCTCTCTCTCTAATTTTCAATCTACACTCTTTCGTTCTTATTATATTTTTCTATGTAGGCATGTCTTTCTCCTTTCTTTCCGCATATAAAAACGGAATGAGAGTACATTATTTAGCTGAGTGACGACGCTCATGAGAAATAAGAATTCGGAGGAATAAGCAACACTAAAAATAATGAATGATTTATATTTTTTGCATCTAATCTCCATGATTTGGACGGTCTGATTTTTAAACAGAGGTGTTTGCAAAGATGATAACGATCAGAAGATTAAGGAACAAGCTTATTAATATAAGATTGCATTTCAATCTTTGATGATTGTAAAAGACGGTCTGATTTTTAAACAGAGGTGTTGCAAGATGATAACGGTTGTACAATTAAGGAACAGCGAGTATCAATACAGAGTTCAAATCAATAAAACAGTAAATTGTCTCATTTCAACGACTGCAGCGGCACCCCCTCGTTTAGAATGGAACATTCTTCTACATACTCGATAACTGTGTTTCCCCTGAAAATCAACCACCGGCACAATAGGCCTTGATGAAGTTTTCAGGATGATTTTAGTAATAGTCCTCCCTTAAGAATAAGCCCTAGTTGAGAGCGGCAAACTGAGCGAAAGAAATAAGGCATTCTTCACAAGCACTCGCATCCCCCGAAAATAAGCCCTGTGTTATTTTCGGAGAAACAGGTAAATAGTTTTCATTTGTTCGATCATTTAATAAATCTTAAAGGAGCATTAATTTGGGATTATTTCTCTGAATGTTTGAGATGAGGCTTGATGATTAGTATTATCTGCGTTTATTGGACTATTGTCCTCATCTTTAGTGTTATCTTTTGTAGAACGTTTCGGCCGATATGCCATCTGGTCTCTTCAGGTTATTGGACACATAGCCTAGTGGATAAGGTAGTTAGGTTAAGACAGTTCTTAAGTGAACAGTTATCTCCTGGATTTCACGTTCAGTCCTGACCGGCAAGCAGTGACATAGAAAATAATTAACACAGCTTCCTACCCAAGCTTTTCTCTATGCACTTTGATTTTATGTAACAAATGTGTCAGTGAAAATCCCATTTTTTCAAACTTTACTTCCTAGAGGCCGTAAATCGCAAGCATATCATACTTTTCTAGAAATCAGGCGAACTCTGTAAGTAAATTTTTTTAAAAAATGGATCACATGGCCTAGGTGGATAAGTAAGTTAGGTTAAGACAGATTCTAAAGTGACAGTTATCTCTAGATTGCAGGGTTCAAGTTTTGATCAAAGGGCAGCATGTATACATAGAAAATAATTACAACACGGCTTAACATCCCCTACCCCGCGAGCTATGGGCAGCGGAATGAGAACAGGAAATACCCCCGTGGACTGAAAAGGGTTGGTTTCAAAGATCCGTGAATCGGCTCCCGATTAACGACAAGAAGGTTATCGAATACGACAAAGAAAGTTCCGAGTTCGCAAAGAAGGTTCCCGAATTCGAAAGAAGGTTCCCGAGTCCGACAAGAAAACCTGAAAGAAGGCCGGAGGGCATATCGCGAAAACATTGTCAGATAACAATGAAGATGAGGACAATAGTCCGAATGACGCAGATTAATAACTAAATTAAGTTTGGGAGTTGAAGTCGGCAGTTGTTGAAAAAAAAAAAAAAGGTGATTCCATTTTTGATGGTAGTATTTAAATAAATTAGGGCATCCAGCACGTCGTGGGTTTAAATAGTGAGTATGTAGTCTCACCGATCGATTATTACTGAATAGTGAGTTTAATCATCGCAGAATACCCATATTTACAACCTAGTCTCCCATCCTTCCCCTGGTGAAACGGGGTAAGGTAAATACCTACTATCAAAAAAAATCTAAACTTATTTTAGTAATTTATGAGAAAGTGCGTTCCTGGTCTTCCTGCCTCAAAAATTGCACTGGTGACTATTAAAGATAACGACCCAGCTCAGTCTATTCAAAACTATGCCATCCTCATAATCTAATCGATCTATCTATCTATCTCAATTTGTTCATATTTATCTATATTACTTTTAAATACTAAGATTTTTTTATTATTCATTGTTTGTTTTAGCTGTCTTGTTTTTAGTTTAAGATAAAACAAGATTACGACCAAAAAAGATGTGACCGGCCCCCCCACAAAAAAAAATACATTTACTTGTCGAAAATATCTATCTATCTATCTCATTTGTTCATATCTATACCTATTATTCATTTTTGTTTTGTTTATCTATCTATCTATCTCAGTCTATTCCAAACTATATAATCCATCTCCATATCTAAACAAGAATTACGACAAATTACGAAATAAATAACAAGATTACGAAACGACTGGGTTGTTATCTTTGGGATAGTCACCGGTAGCAAATTTTTGAAGGCAAGGGACCGGGACGACTTCTCATAAAATTACCTTATTTTTTTTTCAATCCTCACCGGTAATATCTAATTACTTTACGAACATAGAAAGACAGTTTTTTTTTCTTTTTATGTTTGTGAAATTTCAGGATATATTTTAAGCAAATCTAATCTCACCGGATTTATTATTACTTAAATAGTGAGTTCCGATCCTCGCTGATGCCCATACCTGCAACTTGTCTCACATCAGCCTCCTGGTAACAGGGTATGTTAATATCTACTAATCAAAAATAAATATAACTTAAATTCTTTTCAAAAATCCCTCTCTGGTAATATCTAATTACGTTACGAAGCATGAAAGACAGATTTCTTTATAAAAAAAAAGCAATATTTTAGAGGAATTTTTTTACTGCCGGAATATTTGCAACTGAAATCATATTCTATGAGTTCTGTAGATTTTTAAAAGACTAAATGATGCAGTTTCTCTGGAGACTTTGGCAAATTCCCATTTATCGGATTTCTGATCTTTATTTGAAGTTCTGATTATTCCTTAGAGCATCAAATTCCAACGCGAGAATTGTTCTGGATATTTCGAAAATTCGATGGCGTAATATTCAGTTGAATAGGGATTCACAATTTCTCCCCCCTCTCTCTCTCTCTCTCTCTCCCCGCCTCTCTCTCTCTCTGTCATCTCTCTCCTGCTGTCTCACTCTATCACCCAACTCTCTCTCTCTCTCTCATATATATATATATATATATATATATATATATATAATATATATAGGGATTCACACACAGCACACACACACACACATATATATATTATATTATATATATATATATAGTTATATATATATTGCCTTCGAATTTTTATTATTTTTATATATATATATATATATATTATATATATATATATATATATATAATAAGGAATTCACAATTTCTCACTCTCTCTCCTAACTCTCCATAATATATTATATATATATATGATATATATATAATTAATATATATATATATATATATATAATATATTTGTAAATAAAAAAGGCCTTAAAATATCATGGGTATCGTGGTTATGGACCTTTCCCACTGTGAGTATGCCACGAGCTTCTTCAGACCAACTGATATCTTTTTAAAGGCTGAATGAAAGATATCAGTGGTCTGAAGAAGCTCGTGGCATTACTCACGAGTGGAAATGGTCATAACCACGAATACCATAGTATGTAAAGACCTTTTTATTCACAAAATAACTTTGCTCTTGTTTACAATAAACTTAAACTTTGAGCTCTCATACGGAACCTGAACTCTAACGACAACTACTGGTAGGAATTAGGACCAGCCTAGAATCACATGTACCAAAGAAAACTTGGTACCGCACATATATATTATATTTGAAATTTTCAAATAAATTTCAACTCTGAATGAAGGTCGAAAGACCAACTTGAAAAAAAAAGGTACGCCCCCAAAATTAGAAAGTTTTTAAATAAAATAATGCATTATAAAGATCATTTATTGATACATAAATACTGAAAATTTCATTAAAATCCGATAATTCCCTGATTTTTGGTAATTATTTTCCGGGTGGGGGGCTAAACGTCATTTTGTCAAAAATGCAATTTAGTCTCATTTTGGGTATCACTAACTATCGCAATTTTGCGCAACATATTTTCTGATATATATATATTATACTATTATTATATAGAATTTAAAAAAATTATTATTAATGATCTTATTTTATGTACGGATCATCAAATTGATAAAACGTTATCATTCCCGGATGACCCGGGTCGATATTTAAGTATTTGAGAAATTGGAAATTTGAAAAGAGCAACGAAATCACTTACCTTTCTGACGAGATTCTTGTTTAAAATGCATTAACAATAGTTGTTGTATAGTGGTTCTAATAGAAACGGAAGTATCGTTTCAGCCATGTTTATTTGTTCTTAGGCGGAAGTGGTTTGTACACGAGCTCAATTCAACTGGATTATGTTGTCATTATTCACGAATAATTTGCTAAAGCAAACCACAATATTTTTGGCAATGAGGATATTTGTTCTGCGTTAAATCGTGAATACCTGATTCAAACTGAACCGCGTGGAATAGTTTTTTCATATCAACTGAGATCACACATGGCACTCGGAGACAAAATACAAATGAATTTTTACTCAGCACTATCGGAGAGAGAACGTACAAGAGTCTTTGAAGATTTTCGTGAACGTCAAAACCAAGCAGAAGTCTTCTAAGCAATTGTTGTTGGAGAAATTTCCAGCCAAAACGCATTGTAATAGCTGAAAGTTACCGGGTTTTATAAATACCAAAAAAGAGGAGGTGAGTCCGTTTATAATTTCTTTGCCTTAAACACCTTAATCATCTTTTGCGAATTTGGGACATTCCTTAAAAAGAGCACTACGTAACAAATTTGTGTGTAAGTTAAATGATGAGAAAATACAAAGAAATATTTGTTGTCCAAGGAGATATCTCTTGAAGAAGTTTAACATAGAAATGGCGACTGTCAATATGACTCATATAAAGAACAAAGATACAGATTGTACGATGTGTAAATTTAAACCCCCCCCCCCCATATATTTAACACAATGAAACTTGAATTAAGGTTAATATTATCGTCAAAGTTTTTAAAGAGCATTGAAAAAAGAATAAAAAAGAAACAAAAAAACTCATGATTTTTTTTTTAATTCGGAAATGATGAAAGTTATGGAACAAAAACAATGTTTACATTTTTGCACCATGTGAATTTTAACGAGGCCAAAATATAAGTATGCCTCCAATACTTTAAAAATTCTATGAAAAATCAACTCAGTGGTCAAATTTTCACGTTTTCTTTAGTATAGGAATCTAATTTATCACGCAATAACACTGAATTTTAGAAAATCTAATGAAGCAAAATATTAATGACACCAACATATTTGAGTATTTTTAAGAGAATTTTGAATTTTATTGTTGAATAACAAATGTTTACTTCCTTGAATGTACGGAAAGGCCCTTTTATTTCTGTGAACATTAGTTATCTTTCTTTAATTATTTCACAAAAGTGAAACTTACAACGAGATGTGTCTTACAGCTCAACACTAAAAAAGATATTCAAGAATTTATTGCAAAACTCCACCACATTTAAAAAATAAAAATAATAATAATAATTTTTTTTAATCGTTCACTAAGAAACAATTATTTCGTACATCCGTACATTTAAAAGTACAATCGTCAAAGAGAGTTAATATGTATATTAGCGCAGTTTTATCTCGATAAAATGACCTCTGTTGCTATGAAAACGGATTTTTTAAACTTATTTTTCAAGATAATGGTGAATAATTTTATTTCCAGTCAAAATAGTTTTGATCTTTAAATTAACTGATTTTCTTTTTTTTTTTGGGAGATTTTTGTTTTAAGTAAAAATTATGTGACGTTTTTTGGAGGTCCCTAGAGTACCGCAAAACCGCTCAGCTGAGAAACCATCTTGATCGGGGACCAAAGTCTTCTTGGAAGGATAGGCTGGAAAGTTTTGTCAATTAAATCTATCGGCTATCTGCAAACAAATTAAAGTTGACCGATTTGAATAAAGGAATTTTCACAAGTTTTTTTTTTTAGCTTTTTTAAAAACCAGGCCTTGCCATTGTCGACAGCGTTGGCATTGAAAAAACCCAACAGCAAAACTGTATACATTAAAGAAAATAGTGCCCCTCGTTTATGAATCTAGGTCAGTACCATTGAATGGTCCGAGAGAAAGGTGAAGGCTGAAATTGATCGAATGCCTTGCTAACCTCCGTTATCAACCAGTTTTTTTTTTGTTGTTTTTTTTTTTTTTCAGAATTGGCTTCCCCTATCGCGGAAGTGGGTTTGTCCACTGTTCAACTAGATTAGGTTAGTGTTTATGAGGAGTCGTTTGTGTCAGTTCTATTTGGTTAAGCTCACTCGTAGTCGTATCAAAATCCCAATATAGTCGGTTCTTCTTCTTGTGGGCTGGTAAACTGAAAGGGAATTTAGGAAAAGAAGCAAAAAGAACAAAGAAAGGATGACTTAGGGTAAGACTTTTATCAGTTGATTTACGCTTATTTCTGTAGGGGGAGTATTTTCTCAAACAAGTCAATAAGTGTGTTTCTCCTTCAAGTCTTGGAGTAAAAGAGGCTGAGGGCTCTTCTGGTCTGAGGCCTTCTGGGAGATCGTTACTTTTGTGTCTTTTTATTTATTTTTTCTTTTATTTAACTTAATTTTGTTTTTAATTTATTTTTAATTTGGTTAATTTTATTTTTATTTATTCCCACATTTTCGCGAATATTTGCTAAAGCAAACCCCAACAAATATGGTTCGAATTTTTTGTCAATTTTCTGTCTAGAGAACAAGAGAGATTCAAAGTCATTTTAATTGTGTTATACAGAATAAAAATATTTATCAGTGAGCAGAAGTTAAATACTTGGTTTCACCAGGAGAAAGAAACTCCAGGATAAATTAGCAGAATTAATCCGAAGGCCCCCTTTCTCGTGAAGAAATGTATTGAACATTTTTTTCTATATTTATTATTCCTGATCTTGGCAACTTTTCTTTTCTAACTTGTCTGAATTGATCGGTATTTTAATCCACTCTTCTTTCTTTTTTTCTATTGAAATTTCGCCGTAAACTTATATATATATATATATATATGGTGTGCCAGATAATTGAAAACAAATAATACTAGCAAAGAACAAGGATGTAAGATTATATATAATTTACACACACACATGTGTGTGTGTGTGTAAATTATATATAATCTTACCAATCTTTGTATAAATAGTGTGCCGTATATTAAGTCTAAGATAAAATGGTCATTTTCTGATTTTCCAATGTATTGTTTTTGGCAATATATGCAATCCAGTAAATATATTGTTTATTTGCTCCAAGCAATTATATATATATATATATATATATATATATATTCATTCAATGTATGGGTACTACTATGTGATCATAGCGTAAGTAGTTAATGCAATAGGGCTCCAATATATTGTGAAAATATAGAGCATTAATAGTCGAGAAGTGTATTTCCGCGGTCGCGGTTTCGTTTGTTCTCTAACACCTTCAATCCCTTGATGAAGGTGTTAGAGTAACACCGAAACCGCGTCGGAATAACTTTTTCTACGACTATAATATATATTATATATATATATATATAGTATTATAATATACGTATATTAGTGAAAATGGCTAAATTGTCCGTCTAAATTACACAAACGTGGAAATAACACTGTCATGTAAGTTTGATCAGATACATTTACCAAAATTACCTGAAATATCTTAAAGATATATGATGAATTAAATTTATCAAAGAAATTGTCGTTGGATTTTAAGCACGACCTCCAGACGACTTCGGAATGAACTGTTAAGCCTTTCTGAACAGTCTCCGTGTTTAAAATTGGTAAACGTTGCATAATCCTGCTTCTCTTT
>JALAJA010000501.1:0-43908 GCA_023376005.1 Doryteuthis pealeii | reverse complement strand
ATTGAGCCAAGAAGCCAAATTGTTTTGGTGAGAGTTTTATGTAGAACTTAAACAAACATTGTAGCTTTCTTGTATGTGTGTATCTTATTATATATAAATAAAAACAGACACACAGTAAATATTCACCATTTGAAAAATGGCAGAAAATTAGATAAATATTTAACTAAGGGTGAAAATGGATGAGGTTAAAATTTGACAGATATTGGTTCGAATTTTTGGCTTATTAAGTTTTTTATATTTGCATAATTATTTCAGACAGGTAATATAATATATATAATTATATATATAATATATATATATAGTCAATTCTTAATTGTTAAATTCATAATCTCCTATAGACTTCTTTAAATGTTTTATTATGCTGCTGACAACTAAAGATGATAGCTAAGTAAAACAAAAACATTTTGATTTTGAGACCATTTCAAATTGTTTCAAGACAGTGGTGAAAAAAGTTATTTTGGAGCCCTGATATATTGAATATATTTTTGCTCTAATAAATGTATCATATTGTGTATAATGTACAGTCATTCATTCAGATAAAATAAAATCCTCTTTGTTTTCAATTAGGTAAACATGTGAAATAATGAGTGTGGAAGTCAGTATGTGACATCAGTGGTGGGTTGGCGTGGGACGAATGTGGAAATGTTGTAAATTGTAATAATGGAAATTAAACAGAAAAAGTAGATGTGTAAGTGATGAAATGGACGTTACTGATCTTGGCTTCTGATTGGCTGACCTGGGAGAACTGTGTGAAGAGTAAAATGAGATAGTGAGAAAATGAGTCTGGCTGAGGTGACAGATGGAAGTTGAGAGTTTTGGCTGGGTGAAGAAATGACATAAATCACAATAGCAGTCTGTTCATTTGAGACCAAAATCTCTGTGTTTGTCTTAGATTATAAAGTAAAAATAAAAGAGCTCTGAAAAAATCCCAACAATAATGAGTCTTGTGTTCCTTAATTAAAAACTAACAATGGATGCAAGGACAGAAAAATCCCAAGTGATTCCAGACACGGAGAACATACAGAATGCCACCCCAACAGCAGCCCAGATACTCAGATATCCAGTAGTATCATAAATAAGATCATAATATAAGTATGCCTATGTAATTTATGGTTAATTTGGTACCATGACTTAATATCAGAACCAACTTTAGAAACCATGAAATAATGAGTCTCCTACCTGGTTTGAAAAGTAAGAGCTTGCATTCCACTACATTTCCTACATGCAAAGTTAGAAAGACGCAATGAAAATACAGTTTGGAAGATATTTAGGATATTGACAAGATTTTCAAAGAAACACTTGACATTTCTAAC
The DNA here is from genome assembly GCA_023376005.1 of Doryteuthis pealeii. Classification (NCBI taxonomy): domain Eukaryota; kingdom Metazoa; phylum Mollusca; class Cephalopoda; order Myopsida; family Loliginidae; genus Doryteuthis; species Doryteuthis pealeii. Next base: position 42,595 of record JALAJA010000501.1, on the reverse strand, counting down.
TGCAAATTGCAGTCATTTTCCAAAGTGAAATAAAACCTTCCATAATTTCATCCCCATCTTTACAATACCACAGAATTTCTGTACGCGGTTTTTATTCTGGTCACTTTGTAAAGGAATCTCTTTCAAATTTTCTAAAGTCTGGCATGGAATTTGTAATTCCTAACCTAACCTGTGGGCTGCAGAAGCAACTATCATGAATACATTCCAATTGTTTTGTTTGTTTGTCTTTATACTGATGGCCTTTTATACAAACATCCTGTTGTTTCAAATTTCTCAAACCAATTATAGATTGATTCAATAAATAAGGCGAATTTTGCCTCAGGAGTTGGCAATGGTTTTTTTATAACCGTTTCTTTCATCTTATAGTACTTAGCTTCTATTGTCTTGTCTCTTCTCTGCTGGCCAAACATCTCTCTTATCTCTTCTATGTTGGTGTGATTGCCTCTTTGTTCTTCTGGTCTGCTCATTTGGGACTTCTTTATCTCTGTGTTTTTGTTGTTAGTAACAAAGGTCTGAATATTTTTCAGACGTCTTTATTTAGCCCAAGTTAACGATTATGCAAGGAAGAAATAACCATCTTCGAGAAATACGTCTGTCTCCTCTAAAACCCAAGCTAGGACTCCCTAAATTCCAAGTTCACCTCCTGCTCTCACAAACAAAACTGGCCAGTGAAAGGTCAAAGTCCTGTAAATAACCTCTTATTTTTAATTTCTTTTACATTTTCTTTTTTATTTACAATTACACCCTTTTCAGATGATAGATTCTTTCATGTCCCAGAAGACTGTCTGCATGACCTTCTTTACTGACCACTGTCCCTTGAAATTTTTCTTTACCATAGTCATTGTTTTTTTGTTTTTTTTTACTGCTTAAATAAATGATAAAACCTAACAGAGGTGTTCCTGCATTATGAGTGAGAAAGCCCTAAATGTACAAACTCAACTAAAAAATTAAAACAGTAACTATCACAATAATAATAATATCTTTTCAGCTAGTATATTAGGTCTGAGACCTGTCAGCTGTTACTTATAAATATTCATTTTAAATCCACAGAATATTTAATATCATTCCACAGATTATCCAACTTTGCCTTGAGGGAGTTTAGACAATTGTTTTTTTTTTTTTTTTTTTTTTTGTTTTTTTTTTCAGATACTATTTGTTTTGCAGGATTTTGACCTTTTAGTACACAAACTTCCTGTTTCAAATTTCTTGTATAAATTGTAGTTAGATTGTCTAGCTAGTAATAATTTTTCCAAAATGCTATTACAAAACAGAGGATTTTTTGCTTTATCCATTATATATAATATTGGTGTTTAAAAAAAAAAATTTTTATTGTGTTCAGATAAAATACAGGACAAGTATAACTGGAGTCATTGACACCATAAAATATATAATATATATATATATATATATATATATATATATATATATAATTATATATGAAAGTAAATACACAAACGATGTGTTTTGATATGCTTTTTTTAGCCGACAATTTTTGGAGAATATGTGCTTAATTGAAGTTGTACCTAATTTTGAAAGTTAATTAATAATTTATTAATTAGGCAGGCATACCTATTCAAATGTAAAGCTAAACAAATCGAGAAAAATCAATCTCTGTATGTACAGAGGCCAAAATGTACATACAGAGATTGATTTTTCTCGATTTGTTTAGCCTTACATATGAATAGGTATGCCTGCCCAATTAATTAATTATTAATTAACTTTCAAAATTAGGTACAACTTCAATTAAGGACATATTCTCCAAAAATATATATATATATATATATATATATATAGTCATCCACAGACACAGTGTTTTGACGCATCACGTCTCCTCAGTGTGGCTAGACATAGCCGGCTACCTTTGGGTGGGATTGACCCTATAAATAAGATGTGGTTTGATACTGGCTCTTGCCAACTTAGCACATCAGTAGCACAACATGGGTCTGTGGGGAGTTGATGATAGGTGTGGCTTTTGATCTCGGACCCCAAAACAATCTCCCTGCTCTAGCACTAGTGAAAAGGAGATCTAATCTTTTGCTGTCTAGCTGATACTGACAATAGGCAACTCCACCAACCTTTTACTACTTCCTTTTTTTCAAATTTCTTACTAATTGTAATGTTCTGTGGGGATTTCTTAAACAGAGTCTATCAGGTTTGAAATCAGTTTTCCTTCTCCAAAATTGGTTACCTATCAAAAGTTAGAGCCCAGTCTGCCCTACTATTTACACATAGCTGGATGTAGGGCAGTTGGATTCATACCTTTCCCGAAGGTATTAACATTATGTGAAATGTAAACAACCTTGTCCAGGATGTGAACTCAGGTTGACAAATCCATTTCCTACAACTCAAACCATTAGACCACACACCTTCTTAGACAGACCTATGTTCAATTTCTGAGCATTTTGATTTGCTACCATTTTGAATGTCAAAAACATTTTTGTGAGATTAAGATAACTTTAGCTATAAAGCAATTCCAAACAATCTATATTTTACATTTATGGAAAAAAACATTTTCAAAAAATTATTTGGCCTGTTTTTTATTATTTATTTTCTATTTTTCCTGGATTATTATTCATACCACAGTTTTTTTGTTTTTCTGATTAGTTTTACCTATTCTCTGATTTGTTGTGATATTGAAAAATCCAATCCCTGTATAAAATATCTTTACTGTCAGTGGTTGTTTGTGGATTTAATATCATCTTTAAAAAAGAAATAAAATCAAGCTGCTCAAATAAGACTAACAGGGGAAAAATATCCATAAATTTTTTATCGCATTTATGAGGGATTTTTATTGAAAATTTTTTGACACATCAATCAGAAGTTTACTTAATAAGAAATGCTTTATTTTTTCTTCAAGACCTTGAGAAACTTGTGATTGAAATTTTATTACATAATTAAAGACACACATATATATATATATATATATATATATATATATATACTGTATTATCCTTTTGGAGAAACCTGGTAGTTAACTTTTTCCGATTTGGTTCCTTAAACTGGCTCTACAAATACATATTGAGCATTTTCAAATATTTATTATCCTGAATCATTTGCTTTCTTTTTTTTTTTTTTTCATATAGTCAAAATTGTGACTTGTTCGTCTTTTTTTCTTTGACTTCCCCTCTAAACTTCAATATATATATATATATATATCATTAGATACCATAAAAGAAAAAGGTTTCACACTAAAAAAGGCAAGAAGCAGGCGATATCCCACACAAACAGTCACAGATGCAGACTATGCTGATGACCTTGCACTTCTTGCAGATACACTGGCACAGGCTGAGTCACTTGGAGGAGGCAGCAGAAAATATCGCCCTCTATGTGAACTCCAGTAAAACAGAGTTCATGAGTTTCAAAAAGAAAGGAAACATCTCCACACTCAACGGCAAGTCTCTCAACCCAGTAGAACAATTCATGTACCTAGGTAGTAATATCTCATCCACAGAGAGCGATGTTAATACATGAATAGCAAAGGCATGGTCGGCCACAAACAAATTATCAGTCATATGGAGGTCCGATCTCCCTGACAAGCTGAAGCGACAGTTCTTCCAGGCTGTGGTTGTATCAGTGCTGCTATATGGCTGCACCACTTGGACCCTAACGAAGCGTCTTGAGAATAAGCTAGATGGAAGCTGCAGAAGAATGCTGCGTGCAGTCTTGAATAAGTCGTGGAAGCAGCACCCCACGAGGAGGCAGTTTTACGGTCACTTTCCCCCCATCTCACAAACTTTCCGAGTGAGATAAACAAGGCATGCAGGACACTGCTGGAGAAGCAGGGACGAGCTCATAAGCGATGTTCTCCTGTGGAAGCCAACACATGGACATGCAGGTGTGGGGCGCCGCAAGGACCTACATTGACCAGCTATGCAAGGATGCGGTTGCTCCGCAGAGGACCTCCAGGTGCAATGAATGATAGGGAAGGTTGGCAAGAGATTGTCATGGATATCCGTGCTGCAAGCGCGACATGATGATGATATATATATATATGGACAGTAATCAAGCGCCATTCACTTCATGTTGACTGTACCCTAAATTCAATATACATGCTCTATCTATTATATTGAGAACTATTTACTGATAGATAGTACCCCCTCCTTGTTGCCTTCTTTTAGCCACAGGCATGTCTGAATTCAATAAAATACATCCTTTGGCCATCTATCATGGCCATCAAATTTCACTTAAGATTTGTCTTTGAAAATTACTGTAGAGAATTCAGTTTCATGTATTTCCTGGCCCGATTTTATGCTTTAAAATATTTGTTTTACTGAGAGGAAGTTGACTGAGTGATTTTTAAAATCTTTTTTTTTTTTTTTTTTTAATTTTTTTTATAGATCCCAATTCACAAAGTATTCTACACCTTTTATACTTGACTCATTTAATTATAACATTTCAAAGATCTGAGCACTGGTCAAAAATGGTTGTCTTTCTATAACTCGCTTTGGTTTACGTTCATCTCAAGGAAGCAAGTTCTTAAAGCCTTTTCCTTTGTTTCAGATTTTCATCTTAATTATATTTTCAAAATCCTTCTTTATCGTTTGATGATCTCTGCAAAGCTCCTTTTGATATTGTCAATGTGGACATTCCCTCACATTGTTATTTTTTGTTCTTCACCATTTGTTAGACCCTACCCTTTACCCATGTTTCAACACATGAACAAAAAGAAAAATGTTTTTATTAAATTTCTGAGGTCTTAAGCAAATATTAGGGTAATTTATGAGGAAGTGTGTCCTGGTCTCCTGCCTCATAAATTGCTACCCGGTGACTATTAAAATAATGACCCCAGCTACAGTGTTACTTGAAAGAAAACAACCAACTTAGGGCGTTAAATGTATTTTAGGGGAGGGGGGCTTCCTTTTTTTGTCGTAATTCTTATTTATTTATCATAACTTGTCGTAATTCTTGTTTGTTTATTGTAATTTGTCATAATTCTTGTTTATTTATCATTTGTCGTAATTCTTGTTTATTTAAACTAAAAACAAGACATTAAACAAACATGAATAAAAGAAATTACAATAAATAAACGAGAATTATGACAAATTACGATAAACGAGAATTACGACAAATTACGATAAATAAATGAGAATTACGACAAATTACGATAAATAAACAAGAATTATGACAAAAAAGAGAAGCCTCCCCCCTAAAATACATTTAACGCCCTAAGTTGGTTGTTTTCTGTCAAGTAACACCGTAGCTGGGGTCATTATTTTAATAGTCACCGGGTAGCAATTTATGAGGCAGGAGACCGGGACGCACTTCCTCATAAATTAGCAATATTAGTTTAATCTGCATACTAACTTGAGTTGATCCATTTTTGTAAATTCCAAATATCTCAAAAAATAACCATTAAAAATGGCAGAAAAATTAATTAAATATTTTACTAAAGATGGATATGGAGGCGTTGGACAAATATTGGTTGAGAACATTTTGAATTATTGAGGTTTATTTGATTTGCATAATAACTTCAGACAGGCTCCATGTATGTGTTTATGTATGTATATACAGAGATGCTGATAGGTATGTGTCCTGCATCCCTGATGCACAAAAATCTGAAAGGATGCAGTAAAACCCTATCCACATGTCCCAGTGTTTTTTCTTTTTTCTTCCCCTACCATTTCAAGCTAACTGTAAATACATTTCAATAGTTTCTTGGAAATTAATTACACAGGATAGGTGACAAGGTAGGGGTTAGACAGTTTTAGTTGGTCTCCAAAAATTTTTCTGGGAACTCATTCAAAGCAAATATGTATGTCCCAAGACACTCTAAATCAAAAAGCTATCAGCATCTCACCACACACACACACACACACACACACACACACACACACACATATATATATATATCAATTCTTAACTGTTACATTTATAATAAAGAATATTTTCATAATACCAAATAGAAGATATTAAAGTCTGGCTTCACAATAATTTGATAATACAAGATTCAGATGTCAGGAGAGCAACTTATATTTTCAATTCATAAAGACAGAATCCCCTTTGAGCAAACTCTTAAGAAATCACTATTTCTATTGATTGCAACTGAATGAATTTAATTAAATTGCTTAAAATGTTTATCTAGACCAAAAATCTTTTGAATCTTAATCTTTTGCTAAATGATTAATATTATAACCATATAAGCTTTTTCTAAAAGACAAAGAAAAATCTCCAAGAAATTAGAAATTTCTATGATACTTCATTCGACAAATGACTTTGAATGCTTTGTTTGTTTTTTTTTGTTTTTTTTTTTGTTTTTTGTTTTAAATTTTTATCATAATCTTTAAATCAGTTCATCCTCTATCCTTTTCTAGGTAATTTTGTCTTGTGTAAATTTTGTTAGCATTATTCTACATAACTTGTAAATTGTGGGCTGTTAGGTCACCATAGTGTGTATTGTCAATTAAATCCTCTGAGTTTGTGTTTTCGTTTTATTCAATGACTTTTACATTTTTGTTACAGTAAACTTTTTTGTGTGTTTAAGCTTTGCTTGTTTTTTGACTTTCTATATGAACATTATTGTATTATGGGATATCATACTAGATATATATCTGGGATATATGGGACATCATACTAGATATATATCTGGGACATCATACTAGATATATATCTAAATAAGGTGAGAGTATAAACTTAACAAAACTGATATCTCAATCAGTTGGAAATAAGTTACCATTTTTAGGTGATCTTTGTTCTTGGTGCTATTTTACTATGACTAAAATTCTATTTGCTATAAAGCCCTGTCAGCTGTGGCTTTAGAATACACCAACTGCACCTCTACAGAGGCTCTTAATGTCCTGAGTATGACTTTAAACTCTATCTGATGGGAAGTTCTAATTCTAGCACTCTGGGGAATGGAGTATCTCCTCATCACTCCAACTTGGAGTGGTAGTACCTGTTAGGGTCCCATCTATTTGTTAAATAGATTTAAGAAATGAGTTTACAAAAAGGTGTATTAAAAAATTGAGTTCAGAAAAAGAATTTTCAATACCCATCAAGAATTTATAGAACGTTTTAGATATAGAATAACCCAACAAGTATTGACATGCCATAAAAGTGAAACTACCATTTAATTATAATTTGAAACACCATAGAATATTTGGCACACTTGAATTTTCTTGACTGTTTCACTTTCATTTTGTTATATCTTAAAAACTAAGATCATTAAGTGATAGATTGTTTTGAAAAATACACAGGAGAAACTTATTAAGGGATTTTTCTGAATGTTTGAGATGAGGCTTGATGATTAGTATTATCTGCATTATTCGGACTATTGTTCTCATCTTCATTGTTATCTGTACAATGTTTCGGCTGATGTGCCCTCCAGCCTTCTTCAGGTATTTCTTCTTGGACTCGGGAACCTTCTATTCAAACTTGGGAACAATCTTGTCGTAATCGGGAACCTTCTATTCAAACTCGGGAACAATCTTGTTGTAATCGGGAACCTTCTATTCAAACTCTGGAACAATCTTGTTGTAATCGGGAAGAGAAGGTTCACGAGTCCGACAAGGTATTTCTTGTTCTCGAGTCCGAGAAGAAATACTTGAAGAAGGCCGGAGGGCACATCGTCAGAAACGTTGTACAGATAACAATGAAAATGAGAACAATAGTCCAAATAACGCAGATAATACTAATTATTAAGTGATGTTGACAATTTTTTTAAAGAAAAATACTGTAATTAGTGGGCCTGATAGGATTCGTCCTTTTTATAAGGCAAAAGTATAATGGGGATAGATTGACTAAACAATTTTTTTTTTTTTATAGGGATATGCTGCAAAACAAGACAAAAAAAGCAGTATTGCATTCATGTAGATAAGATAATTCATATCTTTGTGAATTCTTTTGGTGAGAGAACAACAAAGAAAGTAAGACTTTCAATCAAATTGTTAATAATATAGATGATTCACAATAAGCATTTTTCAAACCCATCTATCGCTTAATGGTCTTATTTTTAAGTAATTAAAACCCCATTAATGGTTCTTCCTTCTGTGGGTTGTCAGGCTGAAAAAGGATTAAAGGAAGGGAAAAGAGACAAAGATAAGAGATACTTGTAGGTTTCAGACTTTTATTCTAGGTTCATAGCTGTTTCATGGAGAGGAAATTTCTTCCTGTGCCAGTCATAGTGTCTGTTCCCAGTCAAGGTCTGCGTTCAAATGGCTGAGGTTTTCTTGTGGAGCCAGGAAGGGGGCTTTTTTTCTGTACATGCCCAGAGTGTTTTTCCTGCTTAAGGGCTCCTTTGCTATTTTTAAAATTTAATTTTATTTCAATTTTTTTGACTTGACAACCTTGCAGTGGTGGGGGTGCTGATTGTTATTTATTATTATCATTATCAATCTATATATTAATACTCGTGTTCCTATTTTGTACAACCGTCGTCATCATCTTGCAACACCCTCTTGTTAATGAGACCATCCAAATCATTCAAGATGAAATGCAAAAATGTAAGTCCTCATTATCTGGTGTTGCTTATCCACTGAATTCTTATTTCATATGAGTGTCGTCTCCTCAGCTAAATAGTGGACCATTATGTTTTATCATGAAGAAAGAAAGGAAAGAAAAAGGATGTTACACATTTCTTTTTTTTTCTTTTTTCTTTTTTTTTTTTTTTTTTTCTTTTTTTTTTTCTTTTTTTTCTTTTCTTTTAATCCCCACAGAGGATTAAAATTATTTCCTTATCTGTCAAATAATCCTTGTTTGAAGCTGAAGAAATGTTGGCGTCTGTGATTATTTGGCTAGAGTTGTCTTCCTTTCAGTAAAAGAAATTCTGCTCTGTCTTATATTTTGACAATCTAAATGTATGATCAATTATTTTGTAAAGGTAAAGCGCTATTTGCCAAATAGCATCATGTTTAATAGTACAACAGCAAAACTGAATAAACAAAACTTTTGATTGAGTTGTCACTTGGCCAGCAACTACTTGCTGTCAGAAAAATATGCCCAAGGGACGGCTCCATCATTGGAATCATTAATTTTTTAAATCACTGAATATTATAGTAAGAAGCTGGTGACAACCAATTTAGCATTTCATTCTCTCTTGCAAGCTAGATATCTGACAGCTTATTTTAACCCCTTTTAAACCAGTGTATCTCAACCTTTTCAGGTGAATGTCCACTTCCAAAACACTAATGTGTGGAGTATTTTATCCCCCAAAGTATTAATAAACAGTAGTTAAGTGTGCAAGACAAGTACGGTCAACAGTTTTTGAAGAAAGGAAAACACAACAATAGTTTGTTAGTACAATAATTTTGGTTAAATCGAACTTAACGGTCCTAAATTCCACCATCATATGTCACCCTGCTGAAAGAAAAAAAAAAAAAATCAGGGAAGTAACCTAATTTAATGTACAAAAGTACTATAAAATCATATATATATATATGTAGCTGTCTATAATAAACATTTATTTAAAAACTCAACAAATTAAATAATATTAGCTCTCACAATTTGTGATTGAGCACTGTATTTTCTTTGTATCATCACAAAGAAAATGTGTTTTATATATATATATATATATATATATATATATATATATATATATATATATATATATATATATAGACTTTAAAGATGTTTTATCCTGGTAACTGGACTGTCCGTGGTATGGTTTAATGGTAAAAGATTCTTTTTTAGTCTGTTGGCTTGTTACCTTAAATGAAGCAGCATAGTTGATTGAAAATGGAAGATGCTGTCTTGATCTTTATAGAATTTTGTATTTGGCAATCGATATTCAGCTATATCAGAAGTTGAATCTGATCTGAGCATCAGCATTGGTAAGTGGTTTATATACAGGTTTGGGTTGTTCCATTATGTACTTTGGCCAAGCACATTCTCTGGATTCTGACTGGCTGAAGTTCTCAGGGTTCCCACTGATCCATAAATACACAACATATGGCTATGTTTTGGGAGTTAGTACAGGGTCTGTATTTGGTTACAGCCTGTCAACGCCTTGTCTGGCAAATGGACACTAGTTATAGCCTTCTTGTGAAGGTGTATATATGTTGATTCTACAATCTTGTCATGAGAGCAATTTTCCACTGTTTGGTATTGGACGCAAGACTACCAGAGGCAAAAAGAGCAATAATTTAGGGGTTCCTTCAGTTATATAGAAGGTTTTACATAACGAACATGTTGGTGAGCTGTGATTGGACTATTAGCCATTATTCCAATAAAAACCTTTTTTCAACCCTCAAATTAAACACTTATATAAGTTACCAGACCCACATAACTTCTATCGCACCTCTCCAGGGGATGACACAGACTCTGATGAGAAACACTGTCCTAGTGTCAATTTGTGGATGGATCAGCTTTAATTTTTTTATTTCATTTGTCTGTATTTTTTAGATGATGCTTGATGTAAATAATTTTGATTTTTCAGACTGTTGTCCTCATCTTTATTGTGATATGTATAAACAAAATGTTTCAGACGCTGTATTCTCCAGCCTTCCTTCTGGTGTTCCGTGTGTATCCGAGTATAGTAATGATACAACCTAGGAAATCATTTTTAATAGTTTAACAGTTGATCAAACAGGTGTTGAAGAATGTTGGGTATGGCTGACCATTTATAAAAAAAGAGGGATGGGCATTGGAAAAGAAAATGTGTCAAAGAGTTGACCAAGTATAGAGATGAACACAACATTGAAATTGCCCTTATGGCAAACCTCACACCCCTTTTTATCATATGTGCTAGAAGGCAGTGACTGAAAGTTCTAGTGTCCTGGTATGACGTTAAAGTCTATCAGATGGTGAAGTTCCAATTCTGGAGCCCTGGGAAATGTGGAGTACCCTTTTATCGCTATTACTCCCAGGCTTATCCAGACCTGGTAGTACCTGTTAGGGTCACATCTATAGGTTAAATAGATTTAAAAAAAATGAGTATTAAAAATCTATTTTAAAAAACTGTTTGAAAAAAAAAAAGAATGAATACCAAACTAGAATAAATAAGACAAAAAGTCTTTGGCATAAAATAACCCAACAAGAGTTGACATTAGTATTATCTGCGTTATTCGGACTATTGTCCCCCATCTTCATTGTTATTTGTACAACGTTTAGGACGATATGCCCTCCAGCCTTCTTCAGGTATTTCTTGTCGGACTCGGGAACCTTCTCGGACTTGGGAACCTTCTTTTCGAACTCGGGAACTTTCTTGTCGTAATCGGGGACAAGAAATACCTGAAGAAGGCCGGAGGGCATATCGGCCTAAACATTGTACAAATAACAATGAAGATGGGGACAATAGTCCGAATAACGCAGATAATACTAATCTTCAAGCCTCATCTCAAACATTCAGAGAAATAAGAGTTGACCTGCCATAAAACCAACCAACCAACCAGCATCACCACACCCTTATAACCCCTTACATCCATCAGGAGGCAGTACATACCCTGTTGTGAAACATCTGCTGTTGCATCATTATTTATGGAAAATTATGATGGATGCTTATTTGTTTGTTTTTTTCTTGATTTTGACAGAAGGATGTCAACAGTTGTTTATTGCTAAATGGATTATGAATAACTTTTTTTGGATAAGTTTATAGGATAAATTGCAAGTTTATATTTTTTTGTATAATTTTATTCTTTCAGAAAGATATAGAAGGGGGAAAAATAGAGGGGGGAAAATAGATATTTGAGTCAGCAGTCTTCGACCAGCAACTGAAAAATCCGTCGTCGTCAAAATAATCTTTACTGACTGCCGTCCCACTTAGGCCGAATGCTTCTCTGCTTGTCACCTTTACTCGCTTTGGTTACTTATGAGCATATTACCCAAACATCCGGGCACATCAGTCGAACCTCGCGTCCATCCAGTTCCTAAATCGCATTTGTTTTTGCATGTGGGAGGACGCAGGTTCGATCCCGGCAGGCAAGACAATGTCTTGCTCTTTTCCCTTTCTCGTTCACCGTCAGGAAAGGACAAAATGTCATCTATAATGTCATTTTTTAATATATCTCTCATGTTGTTTGTGTTGTAAAATGTTGTCTAATAACAGCAAAATCACCACCTTTTATTAGAATGTGTTTGACATGCTATGTATTCTGGCTGGTTTTCTTGTTTAATTAAGAAGAGGTGTTAGTTTTCTATGATTTTGTGGATCATTATTTATGGATGGATCAGCTTCAATTTTCTTGTTTAAAAATGCAGGTTGCTGCTACATGTATCTTAAATCTTCTATTAATATGTTCAACCATTGTAAGAAATATAAGTTTATTATAATTACAGATGATACAAGATTTTATGGTTGGTTGTTTGGATTTCATGGCATGTCAACCCTTGTTGGGTTATTTTATGCTGAAGACATTTTTCTTTTATTCATTTTTTTAAAACTCATTTTTTTTAACAAATTTCTTTAAAACTTAATTTTTTATCTATTTAATCCATAGATGAGACGTTCAAAGGTACTATAACTCTGGATCTGAGTGAACCTGTGAGTAATGGCAATGAATCGATACACTGCTCTCCTCAGAACTACAGAATTGGAACTTCACCCTGAGATGTAGTTTAATGCCATACCCAGGAAACTAAGCCACAACTTTCGAGCACATGTATGATAAAAGGTTTGGGGAGTTTGACATAAGGTCAATATGGTTGAGAAAATCATAGGTGCTAGGGCTTGGTGTGACCAGCCAATTGATCAGAGGAGGCCTTCCTGACCGCTTGTCTAGCCTAAGTAAGGGCCAAAGTGGAGTGTTGCAAGTCGTGGACTGCTTAACAACTAGGATTATATCCTTAAGCATCATAGGTCACCACTCATGGCCAACAGTTGACCGTATTGGGTAGGGTCTTACCCCTCTGCAAAGGTGCAGTTGGCATATTCTACAGCCCCAGTTGAAAGGGTGCCTATACTTTAATCACAATCTACTTACCTTGTATCACTAGATAGTACACATGGTAGTTGCATGTGTGTGTGTGTGTGTGTGTGTGTGTACACTGTTAAGCTCACCGTAATCAAATTTGTCAGCATGAATTCATTGTTTTTCTTTTATCTATATGTCCCAGGTAATGATATACAAATTTTCTCACTGCCTCTTTAAGCTTCTAAAATATTCCAAGTAGGGCCAGTACAGACCCCATTGGGGAAACACAGCTTTAAAACTGTTGTAACTTGGGTATCAGTGAACAGAGAAATAATGGGAAGAAACAAGTATTAAGGATAAAGAAAAGAGCCCTACTAAGCAAAGATACAAAGTGAACAGTAATAAGAAATTACTTGGTTGAATTTAGTCTTGTGATATCTCATTGTTTCTCTATTCAAAGGTTATAGGAAAAACAGACAATTCTATTATTATTTAGGTACTATATGACAATTGAGATATATAATGTGTCAGTAAGCTATAATATAGCTTTCTATAAGTAAAGAGTGCTCAATATCATTGATAGAGCATAAGTTAGGGTAGCAAAGACAGTCAACAGCACTTGGTAACTTGGTTTTAAAATCACATAGGTAAGAAAGTCAGTTACCAAGCACTATTGAATTGGTATTCTCTACCCTAATTTATATATGAAAAGAACAAATCATTATTATTAATGACCTTTATTAAATCAAGAAAGTGCTCAAATACTGATCAGTAGAGCAAGATAAAACCTAAAATAAATTCTCATGTCAGCTTTATTACTAAAAGTGTTTAATTTTATTTAAAATTTTCAGATGAAACTGTTCCATGATGACATAATTTATTTTAGGTTTTTACATATATATAATAATGGACTCTCCCATCGATTTTCGACGTATGTGGGTTCATACACACAATGAACTCCCACACAGGGATTTGTTTATAGTGGTGAAGGCTTGTGTTTGACCATCCACACTTTTTGGCACAGTCGATAGGAAAGAATTGGTGCATCAAGGGTTGCCACAAACCCAATCAACGACCGACCTCAGGAATTTTGAATTCAGAGTTATCCCTTTCCTAGACTGGCTACCTACCCAAGGCTGAAGAGCCCAGTCTGCCCTACTATTTAACCCAAATTTAGTTTAGGGAGAATATATGGATTCATACCTTTCCCAAGGGTATTAGCGCTATGTGAAATGCCAACAGCTTCGTCTAGGAATTGAACTTGAATCGACGAGTCCATTTTCCATGACTCTAACCACTAGCCCACGCGCCTCCACATATGCGCACACACACACACACACATACACACACACACACACACATATATATATATGCCTTATATTTTAGGCTGAAGGAGACCATGTCAAAGGTCATTGTGGAGCCTTGGAACACTACCAAAAACATTATTGATAAAACTGGATGAATGAGAAATTCAAATGAGAGTTAAGTCTATCTGGACCCCCTACAGTTCTTGGGGTCTACAAGAATTTTCAGAACTATTGAAGATTTGTGGAGACTTACTCTTAGACTAATAAAACCTATCAGACATCTAATGTGAACTTAGAAAATAAATTAGATTTTATTATTATGACTATCTATATAAGGATTGTTATTAGTTTCTTGAAACCATGTAATTGTGTTCAAATGAATGATTGCTATCAAATAGAAATAATTACTTGAAATTGTTGAAGTGAGTAAGTTAGTATACTGTTGGTTTGAACAACTAACTAAGCAAAACTGAATTGGTGCACAAAGCAGTTGGTATTTATGGCACTCATGAATGTTCCATGCATGCATGCATTTGGGTAATTCAATTCCTTAAGTCCTGATTGGCTGCTTGGTCTCAGTGGGGTTAGGGTGCCAGATAAATAATCTATAATTCTGTACTAGGCTTGTGATAATGCAAGAACTGTATTGAGTTACAGCTTGTGCATTGCCTTGTTTGCCAATTTGATGGTAATTAGAATATTGCTTCTACAGAAATAAGATTTTTATTATAATAGTAGAAAATGGTAAATATTTGTCAGTTTCTATCTTTTTATTGTTCATTCATCCATGACTTCTGCTAGTAGTGTAGTATCTGCGTATCCGTTTTATCCACATTCAAGTTCACTGCAATATCTATATAGTGAATAGGAAGTGTGTGGTGTAATGGTTAAAGTCATGGGAAATGGACTCGTCGCCCAGAGTTCAAATCCTTGGTGTGCTAATTGCATTTCACTTAGCGCTAATACCCTTGGGAAAGGTATGAATCCTACTCTCCCTCCAGTTATGGATAAATAGTAGGGCAGACTTGGCTCTTTAACCTTGGTTAGGTGACTGGTCTAGGAGAAGGAAAACTCCGAATTCAAACCTGTTGAACTCCGCTTAAGAAATTGACCTTGTGTCACATCCTGCTCGCGTGGAGGGGTTGGTAAATATATATATATAGTGAATAGTTTGACGTTTTCTATTTCCTCAATGTATTAGATACAACACCTTATGCTATCCTCTATGGGAACTTTCCTGGTCCACATCCATGTTTCTGATTTCTGACTCGAGCTGAGTTGTCATAACTACTCAGCCTAAGACATGGCAAGATAAGTTCAAAATCCTGGATGAGGCAGTTTGCATTTCACATAGCACTAATACCCTTGGTAAAGGTATGAATCCAAATATTCTCCCTCCAGTTATGGCTAAATAGTAGGCATGCTGCACACTTTAACATTGGTTAGGCAACCACTCTTGGAAAAGGAAAACACTGAATTAAAACTAACTTTTAACAAACCAAAAGCATATTCATACTCTTATTTCTGGATATCATCAACAGCCTTTTATTTGTCGGAATTTTTGAGATGAGGTTTGAAAATTTGTATTTTTTAAATTTTATTTTTTTACTGTTATCTTCATCTTTATTCTTATATACGCAATGTTGAGTTAGAGTTCTAAGTGACACTCCTGACTAAAAGGGAAAATAACATACATTAAGAATACTTAACATATCTTAACACTTCTATCCAGTCATGGTTAATGGAATGAGAACAATGTACCTTAATGGATTAACCATAAAGGGTTTTGTCCAAACTTCTGTGAAGGCTTCTGATTCTGACATGAAGGCTCCCAAATTCTACAAGAAACACCTTTCAGCCGAAATGTTGTGTATGTAATAATAAACATGAGAACCACAGTCTGAAAAATGTAAATAATACAAAGGCTTTATTTTTTTCGTTTTTAGACACCCCCCTATTTCAGCTCTATTTAGGTCAGATTCAGGAAAATTTTTTTTTAGTGTATTTAAGAATATATTGAAAACAGTCTAGCTGTGCATTACACAAGCAGAAACATAGCTGTATAAAAGCAATTTGGTAGTACAGGAGAGCAATAAGCATACAGAAGACATCTCAATAGCAGGAAATAGTAATAATAATAAAATTTCACCTACGATGTATAAGACATTGGGCAATTTTTTAGCAAAAATTTTGGGAAAAAAAGTGTGTCTTATATGCCATCAAATATGGTAAGTCATTTACTGAGCTTAGTTTTGATGTGGCACAATGCCACCCAGTAAGAATCAAACTCACTATTAATGGTCTGCTAATCTATCTCACTAACCATTACATGATGTGAGGTGCCCTTAGTTTACTTTTACCTACAGAAAACAGCCAATTCATTTCACAATGAGGTTAGCTCCAATTGGCCAACCACCCATCACCACAATTGCCATGTAAATTAGCTGCCAGTGCCAGCTGTGTTGACAAACTCCAAATACTCACTAGTAACATAAATATATATCAACAAACTAGTAGAACTACCAGACATTGCGCGGGATTTAAAACATTAAAAATAAATCTGTTATATAAATTGATAAAAGCTCTTTTTTCATTTTTCATTTTATTTGCTTTTTATTATGTTTTATCCTTTATTAATCTGTTTAATATTTTAATCATTTTTTTATATTAATTTTTCCGCCCTGTCG
The DNA here is from genome assembly GCA_023376005.1 of Doryteuthis pealeii. Classification (NCBI taxonomy): domain Eukaryota; kingdom Metazoa; phylum Mollusca; class Cephalopoda; order Myopsida; family Loliginidae; genus Doryteuthis; species Doryteuthis pealeii. The sequence goes on along the minus strand of JALAJA010000501.1, from coordinate 25,819 downwards.
GTGGGGTGTTAGAATGCACTGACTGCTCCTCTGCAGAGGGGTAAGACTCCCCCAATGGGGCCACCTGTTGGCTGTGGGTGGCGACCTGTGATGCTTAAGGATAGAGCCCAGGTGGATGAGCAGTCCATGACATGCAATACTCCACTTTGGCCCTATCTTGGGCTAGACAGGCGGTCAGAGAGGCTCCCTCTGATCAATCGGCTGGTCACGTCAAGCCCTAGCACCTATATGATTTTCCCAACCCTATTGCCCTTATGGCAAGCCCCCAACCCCTTTTATCATATGGGTGCTAGAAGGCGGTGGCTGTGGGTCTACATGTCCTGAGAATGACGTTAAACTCTATCTGATGGTGAGGTTCCAGGTTTGGGGAATGTGGAGCACCCCTTCATCACCATTGCTCCCTGGTGCACTCTGACCCGGGGTGGTAGTACCTATTAGGGTCTCATCTATGGGTTAAATAGAAAAATATATTTATAAAAAAAATGTATTATCCATTAAGAATGAATTTATTTCAAAACTTTATCAGCATTAAATGACCCACTGAGGTTGATATGCCATATAACAAAACAAACCAAATATATTAATTTTTAATACCATTGATGTTTTTTATTTAGCTTGAATATAAAAAGTTTTTTTTTTTTTTGTTTTTTTTTAGCCCTCCGGATAAAAATAGTGTGTGGATTTTATTTAACTTTGGTCTTTACTGGTTTCCAATTTTCCTTTATAAAAGGATGTGAGCTCAGATATTGTATAAACAAACATACAGACTGACAGAATCTTTCTTATACATCTGTACACACACTGCACTCTGATGCTAGGCAAAAGAGTTGATCTCTACATGAAGAATCCCATCATTTTTTTATGGGAGATATGCTAGTTTCATTAAGTTATAAGATTGCTAGAAGCAGCTACCCAGCATCAACTGGGTAGAGGCGGGGGGAAACACTGGTGTATTGATTTGTTTACTTTTGAGATTTAAAAATGCTGGACATTTTTAAGTAGAATTTCAATGCTATTTCTATGTATATTATAATTTTTAATTTTTAATTATCTTCAAATATAAATCAAATATTCAACATTTTTTGCACAAAAAGCAAGAACCAGTGATATTTAATTGTATGTATATTTACTTTGTCGTTTTATTTTCGTAATTTCATCCGGACAAACATACATACACACCAACTGCCCTTTATATATGTACTATTGGGAGGGTAAAAAAAGTTAGTCTTGCAGATCCATTATTACTGAATCACAAGTTGGATGCTTGCAGGATGTCCCAATAAAATCCCTATGTAAAAATAAAAGACCTTCTATTGATTCAGACAGGTGGGAAAAGAAAAATAATGATGAGAAAGCATTGACATTCAACTGCATCTAATTGATTAGATGAGTTATTAAGCAACGATGGGCCTGTTCAATACTTAAATGGGTGACCATTTAAGCAATAGCAGGTACCGTAATTAAACCGAACCTAAAACTATTTCTATTCAGCATTAAATGATCTGAGAAAGGTTGATATGCCATAAAATAAAACAACCAAATAACAAATGGAAGGACCTTGTAATGATTATCCATCATCCAACATATATTCAGCCCTGTAATATTTACGTGTGTTAAAGTTTACAATGGAAAAAAAAAGTTTTTACTGTATACCCAGTGTAGTTAAAGAAGAAATAATTAAAAAAAAAAAAAAAAAAAAAAAAGCTCTAGAAACTTTTATACACCTATTTCTTAACTTTAAACTCTTAATGTCCTATACCACATCATTCCACCCAGCCGGAAATCACATTTATTTTCATAATCTACCCCAAAATGATAGCCTTTGTTTAAATGTAATATTAAACATATTTAGAAGTCTGTAATTTAAGGGAAATAACAGGTAAGTTTTAATGAAATGGCCATTTTTACCCATTTTTGATAAATGGTTATAGGAATTGGGCTATAATTCTCAACAGGATGATAAGAGTTAAAATGTACATTGATACCTTGACTTAGGGATTTAATTTGTTCTGCTCATGACTAAATTTCCAAATATCAGATAAATTGTTCCCATTCAAATAAACTCAAATGCCATTAACCTGCTCCCCACCAAAATATTTTAATTTTTTGTTACTTTTTTTAGATAAGAAAAATACTGCTGTATTGTATAAAAAAACAAACATAATAAAATAGAATTTAATGAATTCTATTTTAATGTTTATTTTTCACAAAATGTGGTTGGCTGGGGCAATGTTCCATAGGGCGAGCTGGTGCGCAATAGACTTTTCTTCTTTTTTTTTTTTTGATACTCCGTTTGCATGCTAATCTGTGTAGTAAAAAGATATTTGGGCAGGAGGCAGTTAAGTTTTACTTTGCTTAGTCGTTCTTTCTGTGAGATGCATGCTAAATCTGAAGGATGGAAATAATAGATTTTTGAAAATCCCATTAGTAAACCAAATAGAAATTAATGGCCACCTGAGAGCCAATAAAAAGAAACTCACAACAAAAGAAAACCTCAAAAAAAAAAGAAACAATCCTACAAATCATCTGCAAGTTCCCACAATGCAATGTAATTAAATTGACCAATGAGAAAGTTGGCAACTGATACAGTTTCAACTGAAGAAGCTTGAAGAAATGAATCTATGGAAATATAGAGAATAAAGATTAAATTAGTTTTAAAAATTCCATTGAGTATTTGCCTCCTTCTCATTGCATGGCCAGCATAATGGATTATCTCAAATGTCTTGCATTGATTTGCGGAAGAAAACATTTAATTGGAAAATGTTTCTCTAGTTATTTATATGAAGTAGGGACTGAAAAGTTCTTGACCAAGAAGTTTTATCATTTCCTCAGCCTTTCTATTAGGCGTCACTTTTTAACCAGAAAAAAAAAAAAAAACTTGAGCTATCCTATATTTCCCTCCTTCCCCTTCCCTCCTCCTCTCCCCTTTTCCCCTTTCCTCCCTCCTCCCCCTTTCCCTTTTCCCCTTCTCCTCCCCTTTTCCCCTTCTCCTCCTCCTCCCCCTTCCCCTTCTCCTCCTCCTCCCCTTTTCCCCTTCCCCTCCTCTCTCCCTTTTCCCTTCTCCTCCTCCTCTCCCTTTTCCCTTTCTCCTCCTCCTTTCCCTTTCCTCCTTCCCTTTCCTTCTCCTCCCTCCCTTTTCCCTTTCCTCCTCCCTCCCTCCCCTCCCTTTTCCCTCTCCTCCTCTCCCTTTTCCCCTCCTCCCCTCCCTCATTCTTTCCTTCTTTTCACTTACTAACTGACTGACGCCTATTCACTGAATGACTAGCTCTGGCAGGGTAAGCGAGTATCTTTTATGTCCATTCACTTACCACAATGCATCTGTACTATCCTATAAGAAGACACCTTTCCTCACCTTGGCTTCTCCATTTGTCAGTATGCTAATTTTCACTCATCCTGCAAGCAAGACAGGTTTGCACCCACTATGAGGTAAGTCTTCCTTCGTTACAAGAGCTAAGAAACAGACATGTTGTTCCATATATTATACCTGCAGTTTAATATGGTGTAATATTTATAAAGCTAGTTTTGCAAAATCATTACTATTGAATAGCGAGTTTGATCCTCACTGGATGTCCCATATTTGCAACCTTCTGTCACAGTCTACCTGTGGCAAATGGGTTGGGTGAAAAAAAAAGGGTATCTATAAAAAAAAAGGGCCTCTCATCTTGATTTAATGGTGTAACAATAGACATTCACCCGATTTGAAGCATCAGTGTTGCCTGGCTCATCTGACTGCTATGTCCTGGATGCATGGGCAGTGGTTGGTTTTGTTGTAGTGTGAAGGGTCAGGATGTTATAATCTGAGAATTGAAGCCCCCAGATAGAATGTGACCACCTGTTTATTAATGTAGTAAACAATGAGTGTTGGGAGAGACAATTCTGATTCTTTGCAAGCGAGAAACTTATGATGTGGTTGTAGACTGTTGGAATATTGTTGAAGGAAGAAAGGCTTAGTCGTGGACTTTTGCAATTGGGAAATTGATAACCTGAACCACTTATTTTTTTTATTTTCATAAATCAAATGGTTAACAAGCTAGTCTTGCAGATCCATTACAGATGAATAATTTGATCCTTGTTTGATGATCCCACACTTGTAACTTCACAAATTTTTCATTGTTTTATGTTATTTCACTGCCGTTTGGTTAAACTGCTGCCTGATTCCTTCATACAAGTGAGAAGGCAGAATAGACCACTTTTCAAAAAAGGTTACCCGTACCTGATTTAAATGAGTCACAAACAAGTAACTTCCTAATAAGGTGTGAAACCATATCCTATATCTCATGACCTAATCTTACATAGACGACACTTAAAAAAAACTTTCCACACCAAAGGACATTAATTAATTAATTAATTACTAGTTTTGCTGCTTTACCTGTTAAGTGTCAAAAAATGAGTTTGGTACTGAAGGTGTTAAATTGTACTACTTTTTTTTTCTAAAAAAGAAAGTGTCTTGCAATTTAAGACGTATATATTTTGAAAAGAAATACCAATTACTGTAATAATATATACCACAATATAATTTAATTATTACATTTGATATGATTACTTAAGAGCTATTGCTATTGGTTCAATATGTAAAAAGTATAATAATCTTGATTTAACTCTCTCTCACTCTTTTCTTTTTTCTTTCTTTCCTTCTTTTCATTATGTTTGATTGAAACAGATTAGCATTATCACCCCATGTGCTCATGCCCTCTATCTTTCCCCTACTATTTTTTTCTTATTTTTCTGTGTAGCATTTTCTTTTTCTTCCCTTTCTTTATGATAAAAATGGAATGGTTCATTATTTACCTGAGGTAACGACTCTTATGAAAAATAATTCAGCAGATAAATAACAGATGGGGATTTACATTTTGCATTTCGTCTTGGATATTTGGACAGTCTCATTTTTAACCAGAGTGTGTTGTAACATGATAACTGTTGTATAATTAAGGAACACGAGTACTAATATAAGTTGGGTTTTGTTCCTTGGCCCAACCAATGTGTTGAGTTATTCTGATATAAGGTGTGTGCTAGATCCCCGCTTATACTTGTAGACTGGCCAAGGTCACGTGATTGACTCTTCTAACCAATCACTGGCAGTACTACTGGCATCTTAAGATAATTAAACACCCCACATTGGTTATAATTAAAACTGCTCTCTTTGACGATGGACATACATAGGATTGCCGGGATCTTTACCAATACTCACGAAGGACTTATATGATTACCAGTAACTGAGGACACTTTAGTAACCAAAGGATTCACATTGACAACAGACCTTTTTATCAAGGACTCACCAGATAAGCACTTCTGTTATAAGGCCAAGCAATGGCCCTTAAAACACTTAACACAATGTCTGAGTGCCATGTAATCTACGAATTTACCCAACTTCCAAAGTGCTGTCATCTGCAATGTAGAATACAGACACTGACACCTCAGAGGGAAATCCCACCCTCCAATAGAGCCACCTATTGGGTCATGACCAATGATGCTTAAAGACAGAATCCTGGTGGCTGAGCAGTTCATGACATGCAACACTCCACCTTGGAGCTTTACTTAGGCTAAACGGATGGTTGGAGAGTCACTCTCAAATCAATCTGCTTTTTCCAGTAGTGTCCAGCATGTCTTGTTCATCTAACTTGGATGGTTTGTGGGGATAGGAGGTAAGTGACTGTACATCTGACTTTATGCGGGATGTTGCTTTTAGGATTTGTTCAAGACATTATGCAGCATCAGCATCCTTGTTGTTCCATCTTGATTTATTGATAGGGATGGGTAGTGAGAGAGTCATGGGAATCCATGCTGTCAGCATGACCTGATGATATAATAATAATAAAAAAAGAAATGGCTTTAGTTGTGTAAATAACTTGATGTCAGTTTTAACTAATTCAATATTTGCATGTTAGTGTGTAAAAATGTAATCAGTGCTGTGAGATTTAATGTTCCTTTAAGAAAAAACCTGTGGTTGACATATTGAAAAACTAATTGGGAGATATGACTTTTTAGTTTGTACATTAGTTTGAATGTTTTTTGTTTTTTTTAATATTCAAAGTTTTTTTCAATTTAGTAATTTCTCACTCCTCCTCTCTCTCTTTCTCTCACTCTCACTTCTCTTTCTCTTCTCTCACTCTCTCTCACTCTTTTATTCTTTTATTATGGCTTGTACCTTCTATTTTTATCTTTTTGACCTCTCTTTCTCTCTCTCATCTTTTTTATTCTTTGAGGCTTTCTCTCTTTTCATTCTCTCTCTTCTCTCTCTCTCTCTCTCTTACCTTCTCTTTTTCTTATTTTGGCTTGCTTTTCTTTCTCTGTCTCTGTTTCTGTACCTTCTTAATTCTTTCTTACTGGCTTTCTTTCATTCTCTCTCTCTCACGCATTACCTTTTGCATTCTCTCTCCCCCTCTATGTATGTGTGTGTGTGTGTGTGTGTGTGTGTGTATATATATATATATATATATATATATAATTTTACTAGGCATCCATTGTTCTTTATATTACCTATATATATATTTTTGCTTATCTTTGGAGGAGGTGTGGGTTGTTTATTTTTTAATTTTTTCTCTTTCATTCTTTTCTTTTCTGTCCACACATTCTATTTGTTGGCAAATATCTTGTGTTTTGTTAGTTTTTTCTTCCTTTCTTTTCCCTAGCTTTAGAGCTATATCGGATGCAAATAACAAATATGTCTGGGTAGAAGAAGAACTCTATGACACAGTCTGTCCCAACATTATTGTTGATCATCAGCTTTCATATAACTCGTGGCTATGCAACCAAACTGAGGATTACCCTTTCTCTTTCCTTTGCATATTCAGTGTCAAATAACAATCTACAGGACATTTATCTCAACATTCATTTTTTTCTATTAAGAGGTTAAAGCAATCATAAGAGGATTTCTTCTTTCCTTTTTAGATGGCTTCAATAATATTAAATAATGAATCAACGATCTATGCATTCTATCTAGAATCAAAATGTCTCTACCTGGCACTTCCTCTTAGGATCACAGTGTAGTATCAGCATGTGAGTTGTTGAATGCACTGTTAAATTGAACAAAAACTAAGCCTTACTGAATTTGTCCACATTTATTGGCATTTCAGTCTCGGAAGACTATTATATAGTTTTTGTGCCCCTGAAGTTACAGCGCCTCCTGTGACTGTGAAGTCTATTGTTCAAAAAGCATTCTTGACCACAGATATCGCATGTGAAGGCTGTCCCTGAAGATGTTGATGTGCCAGTGCTTTGTTGCCGCTGCTTTCTTCTGGATCTCTTGGTTTCATGGTGTTATGCCAGGGTGGCTTCAGACATGAACAGTTCACCAGGGAAAGCCTGCCGCCACTGAATGAAGGATCTGTGCACTCTATCTAGAATCAGAATGTCTCTACCCGGCACTTCCTCTTAGGATCACAGTGTAGTATCTGCACGTGAGATGTTGAAGTGAGTCAGTTGGTGCACTGTTAAATTGTCCACCCGTCTTTTTGCCACATATTGTGGATTGCCTTCTTGAATTAATTTATAAGAACCTTTCCATTGTTTAAATTGACAGTTGTTTTACTGGAGCCATATTTCCTTTTAATGATCTTGTTGAGATCTGCAACAACTGGTTTTTAAGTGTAGACCAATTTGCATATCAAGGCTTCTGCTAATATTTAATTTCGGAATACAAATTACAAAATCATTCCATAATTATTAATTGGAGGCTTCTAGTCTAATAGTTATCATCATACGAAATAGACACAACGGGAATTCCATGTCAAATCACCCGGAAAAAAGTAAAAATCAATTTTTCTGAAATTTTTTCCAGGTGTGAACTGTTAACATTAGACAATCCCCTGAATTTGAGCTTCCAATCCAAAAATTGCGGAATTATGGCGATTTTTAGCTCTCCAAATTGGTGGGGTTGGCGAAAAATGGCGTTTTTTGTAGCCTATTTCTGTCTGTAAAATGAGCTCTAGAGCTTCCCTACGACTAAAAATTGGTTTCTAAAAGCATTTTTTGCCCAAGGAATCCAAAAATGCTATCAAAAAGGTTTTAAAGTCAACCAATTTTAAGTTATTGATGATTTCTGATTTTTTTCATAGCAAGATCAATATCTCATATAGCACTGCATCTATGACAATTTTTTTTCTCTTATTACTTCACATATATTGAATATTATTTGTACCAAAAAGATAGTTTGATATTTGCTCAGAACCGAAGCTACAACATCAGTTAAAATTTAGCAAATCGGAAATCATTAATAACTTAAAATTGGTTAATTTTAATAACCTTGGGCAAAAATGCTTTATAAACCAATTTTTAGGAGGAGGAAGCTCTAGAACTCATTTTTACAGATAAAACTAGGGTACAAAAAGGCACCATTTTTGCAATTTAAAAAAAAATTGGAGAGCTAAAAATAGACATAATTCTGCACATTTTTTGAATTGGGAGCTGAAATTTTGGCGATTGGTCTAACTTTAACATAATCCACACTTGAACATAATTTCAGAAAAATCAAAGGGTGGGTGACATGGCCTGGATGGTTTGACATTGAATTACCCCCAGCTGAGTTTGAGCAACCAACATCTTTTGACATCCTTCACTATGGATTTTCCTCTGAAGGAATTTTATGATCCTCTCCATTGTTTAGATTGCCAATTCTTTTGTTTCTTTCAATTAGAAATGACAATCTGCTTGTTAAGGTCTATAAGAAGAGTCTTTTAACTATAGACCAAATTCTATATCTAGACTTGTGCTGGTATTTATTTTAGGAATGTTTTTTTTTCTCAACATTGGATTATGCCATAATATTTTCCTCTGCACAGCCTGGAAAAAACAATCATACCATTAATTTAAGATTTTAATCTAGTTTAACGGAATTTATGAAGTTTGTCAGTTTCCTTTTGCTTTCTACTATTATTTATTCCAATCCAAAAAGAAATATCTTGTTGAGCAACTGTAACTTTAATTTCCTTGTTTTTAAAGTCCCCAAAATAAAGCTTCAATTCCAAACAAAATCTTTTTATGCAAAAAAGACAAAATGTAGGCATACAGGTAAATTGCTTTAAAAGAAAAAATAAGAAGTATACTCTTATATAGCATAAATTGAAAAAGAAAAAAAAAAAGTTTAAATTATTATTTATAAAATCATGATTTATGAGTCACAACAAGTCTACCAGGGTCCAGGACTTTTTTTTGAGTATCTAACTGATCTTAACAATGCTGTTGTCAGGATGGTCTAATTCTTCATCTGATTTCCAATTCCACCATTTTTCCCTCAGGCACTACTACAATAGTTTCACCTTCAAGTCCAAGTATACAAACCTTCTAACTCCAACCAGGAGGTCCAGTGAGCTTCGGCCGCTGGATTAGGTTTTTGTAAATAATAGCATCGATTCCAGTGGCCTATCACCCCAGGCAATACCTGCCCCCTTGATTTAAAGGGGCAGGGCTGGGTTTATTGCCCAGCGACTGAGGCCCCCCGCCTGAGGGGAATGCCGAGGGGATCGACGTAAATTTTGTTCTTTCCCATCCATGAGCTTCGGCTTGTGGGTGGGCCCACATTAAAACGAGGCCTTTGTGCCAGTCTATACAAGTGGGTATGAGACAAATACTCCTTCAAGTCCACAGTATTTGACTATTTTTTTTGTTTTCTTAAATTTTCACTTAGGTCTGTGAAAACAGCAAATCCATTAGATGGCAAATTCTCTTTTTAATCAACACTAAAATCTGGTCAAGACTAATTGATCCATTTGTATCTTAAAAACCCAGGAATTGAATGAATCCATTCTCTTGGGCAGATTCTGGTTTATACAAAATACAATCTTGTAGTATGGTCAAAGTTTCATTTTTTTTAATATTTAAAAAAAAAAAATTTTTTTTCACAATATTTAAAAAAAATTTTTTTTTTCACATATCCAGTGGATCACCTTCCCTACCCAGTCATGCCTTGTCTTGTACTCCCTTTTGTGCTAGTTTACTGCATTTACTTATGGATTAACTTTCGCCTCTTCTTCACATATTCCACATTTGTTATTTGTAGCATATAATCTGTTTTTGCTTTGATATAAGTGATCCTTATGAATTATTTCATACTGCTAGCAGGACCTGTGGATATACCACAGTATAATTTATTTATCACAACTTTTGATATGTTTACTTAAAGAGGTATTACAAAATTCAGTATATAAAATGATAATAATCTTGAATTAACTCTCTCACTCTTTTTTTCTACCTTTTTTCTTTACATTATGTTGATTGAAACAGATTAGCGTATTGCTTCTGCGGGCTCACCCCTTCTCTTCCATCTCCCCTATTCTTTTTCTTTCTCTCTTTGTTATATTTTGTGTAACATGTCCCTTTCTTCCCTTTCTTTATAAAAAATGAAATGGTCATTATTTAGCTGAGGTGACAACAATCATAAGAAATTAAGGATTTATATTTTTGTATTTCATCTTTGCATTTGGACGGTCTCATTTTTAAACCAGAGGGTGTTGCAAAGATAAGTATGATATATATGATAGTGGTTGACACAGGAAAAAATTTCACTCTGAAATTTTTGCATGGAAAACATCTTTTAAAAAAAGCCGATTTGTGAAATTTTAAAATAGCACATTTGGCATTTAAATGGGGCATGATTTTGTTCAAACCAATTTGATAGAAATAGTTATTTGCAGAAGACTGACTTATGCATTAAATAACCTAACAAGAGTTGACATGTAAAACAAACCAAAATATGAAATAGATGAATAAAATCAAGAAATATATAAAAATTAAGCAATCATCATTTATCTTCTAATTCATCTAGAGAAATCCACAAAAAATATATATTTTTTTTATCGTGTTCCAGTTCAATTTATTAAATTCAATAAATTTCATAGTGTCAATTTTAACATGTTCAAAATTTTTAAAGAATTAACAAGATATTATAAAGATAAGATTTTTGTATGTATTATTAGTGTAACTCAGTAAAAAATGGCACTGGCTGGTGAGATGTTTTTTTCTTCCTTTCGGTTGTGTTAAATTGCTCTGACTCAGAGAATTAAAGCAATTTGCAACTTAATGTGGGGTGTCTGTGTTCACACTCAACTCAATCATAATAATTTCTCAAGGAGATAACTATTAAAATGCTAATCATAAAGTTGTGCCTATATTTTATTCATTTGCAATTAATTACAAAGGCAGCATTTAAGTGAGTTTTCTTAAAGCATCATTAAAAATTTCACTTTGTATTTCAACATTTAGGAAATTTACTTCAGGTAGAACCACACTTAAATGTTTATTTTGATAATAGGGGAAAATGAGGAGCTTATATATATATATATATATATATATAATATATATATAAAACAAACATATGGCTATTTTCAGCCGACAATATTTGGGAGAATATGTGCTTAATTGAAGTCAAACCTAATTTTTTTTTTGAAAGTTAATTCATTAATAATTAATTAGGCGGGATTTAACTATTTAAATGTAAGGCTAAACAAACCGAGAAAAATCAATCTCTGTATGTACATTTCAGCCTATTAGTTTTATTTGTTTAGCCTTACATTTAAATAGTTAAATCCTGCCTAATTAATTATTAATGAATTAACTTTCAAAAAATTAGGTTCGACTTTAATTAAGCACATATTCTCCCAAATATATATATATATATATAATGAGTGTGTGTGTTCAAGGTAAAATAAGAGCTTTGCACACACAAACCAAATTTGCCACTAAATATGATTCTTATCAATGAATTGAAAATGTGTTTCTGATAGCAGAGGTAATCAATATATTAGGTGTGCACGAAAAAATCCCTGACACCATTTTATGAAAAGGAGGACCGTTAGATACAGTAAAAAACAGTTAATGCAAGAAATCCAAAGGTAATATTTGCGGACAACCATTAAAAGGTTTCTTTGATTTCTTGCATTAACTGTTTTTACTGTATTCTAACGGTCTCTCCTTTTCATTAAAAAATGTGCAGGGATTTTTTCGTGCACACCTAAATATATTGATTACCTCTGCTATAGAAACACATTTTAATTCATTGATAAGATCATATTAGTGGCAAATTTGGTTTGTGTGTGCAAAGCCTTATTTTACTTGAACACACACCACTCATTATATATATATATATATTTGGGAGAATATGTGCTTAATTAAAGTCGAACCTAATTTTTTGAAGTTAATTCATTAATAATTAATTAGGCAGGATTTAACATTTAAATGTAAGGCTAAACAAATAAAACTAATAGGCTGAAATGTACATACAGAGCATTGATTTTTCTCGGTTTGTTTAGCCTTACATTTAAATAGTTAAATCCCGCCTAATTAATTATTAATGAATTAAACTTTCAAAAAAAATTAGGTTGACTTCAATTAAGCACATATTCTCCCAAATATTTGTCGGCTGAAAATAGCCATATGTTGTTTATATATATATTATATATATATATTATATATATATAAGCTCCTCATTTTCCCCTATTATCAAAATAAACATTTAAGTGTGGTTCTTACTGAAGTAAATTCCTAAATGTTGAAATACAAAGTGAAATTTTATATGCTTTAAGAAAACTCACTTAAAATGCTGCCTTTGTAATTAATTTGCAAATGAATAAATATAGGCACAACTTTATGATTAGCATTTTAATAGTTATCTCCTTGAGAAATTATATGATGAGTTGAGTGTGAACACAGACACCCACACATTAAGTTGCAAATTGCTTTATTCTCTGAGTCAGAGCAATTTAACACAACCGAAGGAAGAAAAAACATCTCACCAGCCAGTGCCATTTTTACTGAGTTACACTAATTACATACAAAAATCTATCTTATAATATCTGTTAATTCTTTAAAAAATTTTGAACATGTTAAAATTGACACTATGAAATTTATTGAATTTAATAAATTGAAACTGGAACACGATAAAAAAATATATATTGTGGATTTCTCTAAGATGAATTAGAGATAAATGAATGATTGCTTATTTATTTATATATTTCTTGATTTATTCATCTATTTCATATTATTGTTGTTTTACATGTCAACTCTTGTTAGGTTATTTAATGCATAAGTCAGTTTCTGCAAATAACTATTTCTATCAAATTGGTTTGAACAAATCATGCACACCATTTAAATGCCAAAATGTGCTCATTTTTTAAAATTTCACAAAAATCGGCTTTATTTTAAAAAGATTTTTCCATGCAAAATTTCAGAGTGAAATTTTCCTGTGTCAACCACTATCTATATATCAATACTTATCTGCAACACCCTCTGGTTAAAAATGAGACCGTCCAAATTGCCAAAGATGAAATACAAAAATATAAATCCTTATTCTTATGATTGTTGTCACCTCAGCTAAATAATGAACCATTTCATTTATTTATAAAGAAAGGGAAGAAAAGGGACATGTTACAACAAAATATAACAAAGAGAGAAAGAAAAAGAATAGGGGAAAGATGGAGAGAGAAGGGGTGAGGCCGCAGAAGCAATAACGCTAATCTGTTTCAATCAAACATAATGTAAAGAAAAAAGGTAAGAAAAAAAAGAGTGAGAGAGTTAATTCAAGATTATTATACATTTATATACTGAATTATTGTAATACCTCTTAAGTAAACATATCAAAAGTTGTGATAAATAATTATACTTGGTATATCCACAGGTCCTGCTAGCAGTATGAAATAATTCCATAAGGATCACTTATATCAAAGCAAAAACAGATTATATGCTACAGAATTAACAAATGTAGGATATGTGAAGATAGAGGCGAAAAGTTAAATCCCATAAGTAATGCAGTAAACTAGACACAAGGGAGTACAATACAAGGCATGACTGGGTAGGAAGGTGATCCACTGGATATGTGAAAAAAAAAAATTTTTTTTAAATATTGTGAAAAAAAATTTTTTTTTTTTTAAAATATTAAAAAAAATGAAACTTTGACCATACTACAAGATTTGTATTTGTATAAACCAGGAATCTGCCCAAGAGAATGAGATTCATTCAATTCTCTGGGATTTAAGATACAAATGGATCAATTAGTCTTGACCAGATTTAGTGTTGATTAAAAAGAGAATTTTGCCATCTAATGGATTTGCTGTTTTCACAGACCTAAGTGAAAATTTAAGAAAACAAAAAAAAATAGTCAATACTTGGACTGAAGGAGTATTTGTCTCATACCCCACTTGTATAGACTGGGCACAAGGCCTCGTTTTAATGTGGGCCCCACCCACAAGCCGAAGCTCATGGATGGGAAAGAACAAAATTTACGTCGATCCCCTCGGCATTCCCCCCTCAGGGGGGGCCTCAGTCGCTGGGCAAATAAACCCACCCTGCCTTAAATCAAGGGGCAGGTATTGCCTGGTGGATAGGCCCCTGGAATCGATGCTATTATTTACAAAAACCTAAATCCAGCGGCCGAAGCTCACTGGACTCCTGGTTGGGAGTTAGAAGGTTTGTTACTTGGACTTGAAGTGAAACCTATTGTAGTCGTGCCCTTGAGGAAAAAATGGTGGAATTGGAAATCAGATGAAGAATTAAGACCATCCTGACAACAGCATTTTAAGATCAGTTAGAATACTCAAAAAAATCCTGACACCTGGTAGACTGTTGTGACTCATAAATCATGATTTTATAAATAATAATTTAAACTTTTTTTTTTTTTCTTTTTCAATTTATGCTATATAAGAGTATACTTCTTATTTTTCTTTTAAAGCAATTTACTGTATGCCTACATTTGTCTTTTTTGCATAAAAAGATTTTTGTTTGGAATTTGAAGCTTTATTTTGGGGACTTTAAAAACAAGGAAATTAAAGTTACAGTTGCTCAACAAGATATTTCTTTTTTGGTTGGAATAAATAATAGTAGAAAAGCAAAAGAGAAACTGACAAACTTCATAAATTCCCGTTAAACTAGATTAAAATCTTTAAATTAATGGTATGATTGTTTTTTCCCAGGCTGTGCAGAGGAAAATATTATGGCAATCCAATGTGAGGAAAAAAAACAATTCCTAAAAAAATACCAGCACAAGTCTAGATATAGAATTTGGTCTATAGTTAAAAGACTCTTCTTATAGACCTTAACAAGCAGATTGTCATTTCTAATTGAAAGAAAAAAACAAAAATTGGCAATCTAAACAATGGAGAGGATCATAAAATTCCTTCAAGAAGGCAATCCATAGTGAAGGATGTCAAAAGATGTTGGTTGCTCCAAACTCAGCTGGGGTTAATTCCAATGTCAAACCATCCAGGCCATGTCACCCACCCCCTTTGATTTTTCTGAAAATTATGTTCAAGTGTGGATTATGCTTAAAGTTAGCCAATCGCCAAAATTTCAGCTCCCAATTCAAAAATGTGCCAGAATTATCTATTTTTAGCTTCTCCAAAATTTTTTTTTAAATTGCCAAAAATGGTGCCTTTTGTACCCTAGTTTTATCTGTAAAATGAGTTCTAGACTTCCCTCCTCTAAAAATTGGTTTTATAAAAGCATTTTTGCCCAAGGTTATTAAAAATTAACCAATTTTAATTATTAATGATTTCCGATTTGCTAAATTTTAACTGATGTTGTAGCTTCGGTCTGAGCAAATATCAAACTATCTTTTGGTACAAATAATATTCAATATATGTGAAGTAATAAGAGAAAAAAAATTGTCATAGATGCAGTGCTATATGAAGATATTGATCTTGCTATGAAAAAAATCAGAAATCATCAATAACTTAAAATGGTTGACTTTAAAACCTTTTTGATAGCATTTTTGGATTCCTTGGGCAAAATGCTCTTTTAGAAACCAATTTTTAGTCGTAGGGAAGCTCTAGAGCTCATTTTACAGACAGAAATAGGCCTACAAAAAACGCCATTTTTCGCCAACCCCACCAAATTTGGAGAGCTAAAAATCGCCATAATTCCGCAAATTTTGGATTGGAAGCTCAATTCAGGGATTGTCTAATGTTAACAGTTCACA
The DNA here is from genome assembly GCA_023376005.1 of Doryteuthis pealeii. Classification (NCBI taxonomy): domain Eukaryota; kingdom Metazoa; phylum Mollusca; class Cephalopoda; order Myopsida; family Loliginidae; genus Doryteuthis; species Doryteuthis pealeii. Next base: position 9,918 of record JALAJA010000501.1, on the reverse strand, counting down.
CCTGGAAAAAATTTCAGAAAAATGATTTTACTTTTTTCCGGTGATTTGACATGGAATTCCCGTGTGTTCTATTTCGTATGATGATAACTATTAGACTAGAAATGCCTCCAATTAATAATTATGGAATGATTTTGTAATTTGTATTCCGAAAAATTAAATATTAGCAGAAGCCTTGATATGCAAATTGGTCTACACTTAAAAACCAGTTGTTGCAGATCTCAACAAGATCATTAAAAGGAAATATGGCTCCAGTAAAACAACTGTCAATTTAAACAATGGAAAGTTCTATAAATTAATTCAAGAAGGCAATCCACAATATGTGGCAAAAAGACGGGTGGACAATTAACAGTTGCACCAACTGACTCACTTCAACATCTCACGTGCAGATACTACACTGTGATCCTAAAGGGAAGTGCCGGGTAAGACATTCTGATTCTAGATAGAGTGCACAGATCCTTCATTCAGTGGCGGCAGGCTTTCCCTGGTGAACTGTTCATGTCTGAAGCCACCCTGGCATAACACCATGAAACCAAGAGATCCAGAAGAAAGCAGCGGCAACAAAGCACTGGCACATCAACATCTTCAGGGACAGCCTTCACATGCGATATCTGTGGTCAAGAATGCTTTTTGAACAATAGACTTCACAGTCACAGGAGGTGCTGTAACTTCAGGGGCACAAAAACTATATAATAGTCTTCCAAGACTGAAATGTCAATAAACGTGGACAAATTCCAGTAATGCTTAGATTTTGTTCAATTTAACAGTGCATTCAACAACTCACATGCTGATACTACACTGTGATCCTAGAGGAAGTGCCAGGTAGAGACATTTTGATTCTAGATAGAATGCATAGATCGTTGATCATTATTAATATTATTGAAGCCATCTAAAAAAGGAAAGAAGAAAATCCTCTTATGATGCTTTACCTCTTTAATAGAAAAAAATGAATGTTGAGAAATAATGTCCTGTAGATTGTTATTTGACACTGATATGCAAGGAAAGAGGAAGGGTAATCCTCAGTTGGTTTGCATAGCACGAGTTATATGAAAGCTGATGATCAACAATAATGTTGGGACAGACTGTGTCATAGAGTTCTTCTTCTACCCAGACATATTTGTTATTTGCATCCGATATAGCCTCTAAAGCTACGGGAAAGAAGAAGAAAAAAAAAAACTAACAAAACACAAGATATTTGCCAACAAATAGGAATGTGTGGACAGAAAAGAAAAGAAATGAAAGAGAAAAATTTAAAAATAAACAACCCACACCTCCTCCAAAGATAAGCAAAAAATATATATAAGGTAATATTAAAGAACAATGGATGCCTAGTTAAAATTATATATATATATTATATATATATATATACACACACACACACACACACACACACACATACATAGAGGGGGAGAGAGAATGCAAAAAGGGTATGCGGAGAGAGAGAGAATGAAAGAAAGCCAGTAAGAAAGAATTAAGAAGGTACAAGAAACAGAGACAGAGAAAGAAAAAGGCAGCCCAAAATAAGAAAAAGAGAAGGTAAGAGAGAGAGAGAGAGAGAGAGAGAGAATGAAAAAGAGAGAAAGCCTCAAAGAAATAATAAAAGATGAGAGAGAGAAAGAGAGGTCAAAAGAATAAAATAGAAGGTACAAGCCATAATAAAAGAATAAAGATGTGAGAGAGAGTGAGAGAAAGAGAAAGAGAAAGTGAGAGTGAGAGAAGAGAGAGAGAGAGTGAGTGAGAAATTACTAAATTGAAAAAAATCTTGAATATTAAAAAAACAAAAAAACATTCAACTAATGTACAAACTAAAAAGTCATATCTCCCAATTAGTTTCAATATGTCAACCACAGGTTTTTCTTAAAGGAACATTAAATCACAGCACTGATTACATTTTTACACACTAACATGCAAATATTGAATTAGTTAAAAACTGACATCAAGTATTTACACAACTAAAGCCATTTCTTTTTTTTATATATATTATCATCAGGTCATGCTGACAGCAGATTTCCCATGACTCTCTCACTACCCATCCCTATCAATAAATCAAGATGAGAACAACAAGGATGCTGATGCTGCATAATGTCTTGAACAAATCCTAAAGCAAATCCCGCATAAAGTCAGATGTACAGTCACTTACCTCCTATCCCCAACAAACCATCCAAGTTAGATGAACAAGAACATGCTGGACACTACTGGAAAAAGCAGATTGATTTGAGAGTGACTCTCCAACCATCCGTTTAGCCTAAGTAAAGCTCCAAGGTGGAGTGTTGCATGATGAACTGCTCAGCCACCAGGATTCGTCTTTAAGCATCATTGGTCATGACCCAATAGGTGGCTCTTATTGGAGGGGGGATTTCCCTTCTGAGGAGGTGCAGTCAGTGTCGGTGTATTCTACATTGTCAGATGACAGCACTTTGGAAGTTGGGTAAATTCGTAGATTTACATGCACTCAGACATTGTGTTAAGTGTTAAGGCCATTGCTTGGCCTTATAACAGAAGGCTTATCTGGTGGAGTCCTTGATAAAAGGTCTGTGTCAATGTGAATCCTTTGGTTACTAAAGTGTCCTCAGTTACTGTAATCATATAAGTCCTTCGTGAGTATTGGTAAAGATCCCGGCAATCCTATGTATGTCCATCGTCAAGAGAGCAGTTTTTTAATTATAACCAATGTGGGTGTTTTAATTATCTAGATGCCAGTAGTACTGCCAGTGATTGGTTAGAAGAGTCAATCACGTGACCTTGCCAGTCTACAAGTATAAGCGCGGGATCTAGCACACACCTTTATATCAGAATAACTCAACACATGGTTGGGCAGGAACAAAACCCCAACTTAGTTAGTACTCGTGTTCCTTAATTATACAACAGTTAATCATGTTACAACACACTCTGGTTAAAAATGAGACTGTCCAAAATATCCAAGACGAAATGCAAAAATGTAAATCCCCATCTGTTATTTATCTGCTGAATTATTTTCATAAGAGTCGTTACCTCAGGTAAATAATGAACCATTCCATTTTATCATAAAGAAAGGGAAGAAAAAATGCTACACAGAAAAATAAGAAAAAAATAGTAGGGGAAAGATAGAGGGCATGAGCACATGGGGGTGATTAATGCTAATCTGTTTCAATCAAACATAAATGAAAAGAAGAAAAAGAAAGAAAAAGAAAAAGAGTGAGAGAGAGTTAAATCAAGATTTATATACTTTACATATTGAACCAATAGCAATAGCTCTTAAGTAATCATATCAATGTAATAATTAAATTATATTGTGGTATATATTATTACAGTAATTGGTATTTCTTTTCAAAATAATATACGTCCTTAAAATTGCAAGACACTTCTTTTTTTAGAAAACAAAGTAGTACAAATTTAACACTTCAGTACCAACTCATTTTTTGACACTTAACAGGTAAAAGCAGCAAAACTAGTATTAATTAATTAATTAATGTCCTTTGGTGTGGAAAGTTTTTTTTAAGTGTCGTCTATGAAGATTAGGTCATGAGATATAGATATGGTTTCACACCTTATTAGAAGTTACTTGTTTGTGACTCATTTAAATCAGGTACGGTAACTTTTTGAAAAGTGGTCTATTCTGCCTTCTCACTTGTATGAAGGAATCAGGCAGCAGTTTAACCAAACGGCAGTGAAATAACATAAAACAATGAAATTTGTGAAGTTATACAAGTGTGGGATCATCAAACAAGGATCAAATTATTCATCTGTAATGGATCTGCAAGACTAGCTTGTTAACCATTTGATTATGAAAATAAAAAAAAATAAGTGGTTCAGGTTATCAATTTCCCAATTGCAAAAGTCCACCGACTAAGCCTTTCTTCCTTCAACAATATTCCAACAGTCTAAACCACATCATAAGTTTCTCGCTTGCAAAGAATCAGAATGTCTCTCCCAACACTCATTGTTTACTACATTATAAAAACAGGTGTCACATTCTATCTGGGGGCTTCAATTCTCAGATTATAACATCCTGACCCTTCACACCACAACAAAACCAACCACTGCCCATGCATCCAGGACATAGCAGTCAGATGAGCCAGGCAACACTGATGCTTAAATCGGTGGAATGTCTATTGTTACACCATTAAATCAAGATGAGAGGCCCTTTTTTTTTATAGATACCCTTTTTTTTTCACCCAACCCATTTGCCACAGGTAGACTGTGACAGAAGGTTGCAAATATGGGACATCCAGTGAGGATCAAACTCGCTATTCAATAGTAATGATTTTGCCAAAACTAGCTTATAAATATTACACCATATTAAACTGCAGGTATAATATATGGAACAACATGTCTGTTTCTTAGCTCTTTGTAACGAGGGAAGACTTACCTCATAGAGCAAAGTGGGTGCAAACCTGTCTTGCTTGCAGGATGAGTGAAAATTAGCATACTGACAAATGGAGAAGCCAAGGTGAGGAAAGGTGTCTTCTTATAGGATAGTACAGATGCATTGTGAGTAAGTGAATGGACATAAAAGATACTCGCTTACCCTGCCAGAGCTAGTCATTCAGTGAATAGGCGTCAGTCAGTTAGGAAGTGAAAGAAGGAAAGAATGAGGAGGGGAGGAGAAAGGGGAAAGGGAGAGGAGGATGAGAGAGGGAAAAGGGAGAGGAGGAGAAAGGAAAAGGGAGAGGAGGAGGGAAAGGGAAAAGGGAGAGGAGGAGAAAGGGAAAAGGAGAGGAGGAGAAAGGGAAAAGGGAGAGAGGAGAAAGGAAAGGGAGAGGAGGAGGAGAAGGGGAAAAGGAGGGAGGGAGGAGGCGAAGGGAAGGGGAGGAGGAGGAGAAGGAAAGGGGAGGAGAGGAGAAGGGGAAAAGGGGGGGAAGAAGGGGAAAAGGGGGAAAAGGGGGATGAGGAGGAGAAAGGGGAAAAAGGGGAGGAAGGAGGAGAAGGGGAAAAGGAGGGAAATATAGGATAGCTCAAGTTTTTTCTTTTTCTGGTTAAAAGTGACGCCTAATAGAAAGGCTGAGGAAAATGATAAGACTTGTTGGTCAAGAACTTTTCAGTCCCTACTTCATATAAATAACTAGAGAAACATTTTCCAATTAAATGTTTTCTTCGCAAATCAATGCAAGACATTTGAGATAATCCCATTATGCTGGCCATGCAATGGAAAGGAGGCAAATACTCAATGGAATTTTTAAAACTAATTTAATCTTTATTCTCTATATTTCCATAGATTCATTTCTTCAAGCTTCTTCAGTTGAAACTGTATCAGTTGCCAACTTTCTCATTGGTCAATTTAATTACATTGCATTGTGGGAACTTGCAGATGATTTGTAGGATTGTTTCTTTTTTTTTGAGGTTTTCTTTTGTTGTGAGTTTCTTTTTATTGGCTCTCAGGTGGCCATTAATTTCTATTTGGTTTACTAATGGGATTTTCAAAAATCTATTATTCCATCCTTCAGATTTAGCATGCATCTCACAGAAAGAACGACTAAGCAAAGTTAAAGCTTAACTACCTCCTGCCCAAATATCTTTTTACTACACAGATTAGCATGCAAACGGAGTATCAAAAAAAAAAAAGAAGAAAAGTTTATTGCGCACCAGCTCGCCTATGGAACATTGCCCCAGCCAACCACACTTTTGTGAAAAATAAACATTAAAATAGAATCATTAAATTCTATTTTATTATGTTGTTTTTTTATACAATACAGCAGTATTTTTCTTATCTAAAAAAAGTAACAAAAAATTAAAATATTTGGTGGGAAGCAGGTTAATGGCATTTAAGTTTATTTGAATGGGAACAATTTATCTGATATTTGGAAATTTAGTCATGAGCAGAACAAATTAAATCCCTAAGTCAAGGTATCATGTACATTTAACTCTTAACATCCTGTTGAGATTATAGCCCAATTCCTATAACCATTTATCAAAAATAGGTAAAAATGGCCATTTCATTAAAACTTACCTGTTATTTCCCTTAAATTACAGACTTCTAAATATGTTTAATATTACATTTAAACAAAGGCTATCATTTTCGGGTAGATTATGAAAAATAAATGTGATTTCTGGCTGGGTGGAATTGATGGTATAGGACATTAAGAGTTAAAGTTAAGAATAGGTGTATAAAAGTTTCTAGAGCTTTTTTTTTTTTTTTTTTTTATTATTTCTTCTTTTTTAAACTACACTGGGTTACAGTAAAAACTTTTTTTTTTCCATTGTAAACTTTTTAACACACGTAAATATTACAGGGCTGAATCTTATGTTGGATGATGGATAATCATTACAAGGTTCCTTCCATTTGTTATTTGCTGTTTTATTTATTGGTATATCAACCTTTCTCAGATCATTAATGCTGAATTAAATAGTTTTAGGTTCGGTTTAATTACGGTACCTGCTATTGCTTAAATGGTCACCCATTTAATTATTGAACAGGCCCATCGTTGCTTAATAACTCATCTAATGAATTAGATGCAGTTGAATGTCAATGCTTTCTCATCATTATTTTTCTTTCCCACCTGTCTGAATCAATAGAAGGTCTTTTTTTTTTACATAGGGATTTTATTGGGACATCCTGCAAGCATCCAACTTGTGATTTAGTAATAATTGATCTGCAAGACTAACTTTTTTTACCTCCCAATAGTACATATATAAAGGGCAGTTGGTGTGTAGTATGTGTGTCCGGATGAAATTACAAAAATAAAACGACAAAGTAAATATACATACAATTAAATATCACTGGTTCTTGCTTTTTGTGCAAAAATGTTGAATATTTGATTTATATTTGAAGATAATTAAAAAATTAAAAATTATAATATACATAGAAATAGCATTGAAATTCTACTTAAAAATGTCCAGCATTTTTTAAATCTCAAAAGTAAACAATCTACACCAGTGTTTCCCCCGCCTCTACCCAGTTGATGCTGGGTAGCTGCTTCTAGTAATCTTATAACTTAAATGAAACTAGCGTATCTCCTATAAAAAAAAATGGATTCTTCATGTAGAGATCAACTCTTTTGCCTAGCATCAGAGTGCAGTGTGTGTACAGATGTATAAGAAAGATTCTGTCAGTCTGTATGTTGTTTATACAATAACTGAGCTCACATCCTTTTATAAGGAAAATTGGAAACCAGTAAAGACCAAAGTTAAATAAAATCCACACCCTATTTTTATCCGGATGCTAAAAAAAAAAAAAAAAACTTTTTATATTCAAGCTAAATAAAAAACATCAATGGTATTAAAAATTGATATATTTGGTTTGTTTTGTTTTACGGCATACTCAACCTCAGTCAGTCATTTAAATGCTGATAAGTTTTTGAAATAAATTCATTCTTAATGGATAATACATTTTTTTTATAAATATATTTTTCTATTTAACCCATAGATGGGACCCTAACAGGTACTACCACTCCGGGTCAGAGTGGACCAGGGAGCAATGGTGATGAAGGGGTGCCTCACATTCCCCAAACCTGGAACCTCACCATCAGATAGAGTTTAACGTCATTCTCAGGACATGTAGACCACAGCCACCACTTCTAGCACCCATATGATAAAAGGGGTTGGGGCTTGCCATAAGGGCAATAGGGTTGGGGAAAATCATATAGGTGCTAGGCTTGACGTGACCAGCCGATTGATTGGAGGGAGCCTCTCCGACCGCCCGTCTAGCCAAGATAGGGCCAAAGTGGAGTATTGCAAGTCATGGACTGCTCATCCACCTGGGCTCTATCCTTAAGCATCACAGGGTCGCCACCCACGGCCAACAGGTGGCCCCATTGGGGAGTCTTACCCCTCTGCAGAGGAGCAGTCAGTGCATTCTAACGCCCCAGCGCGACAGGCGGAAAAAAAATTAATATAAAAAAATGATTAAATTTAAACAGATTAATAAAGGATAAAACATAATAAAAAGCAAATAAATGAAAAAATGAAAAAAGCGCTTTTAATCAATTTATATAAGAGATTTATTTTTAATGTTAAAATCCCGGGCAATGTCTGGTAGCCTGCTAGTTTGTTGATATATATTTATGTTACTAGTGAGTATTTGGAGTTTGTCAAACAACAGCTGGCACTGGCAGCTAATTTACATGCCAATTGTGGTGATGGGTGGTTGGCCAATTTGGAGCTAACCTCATTGCTGAAATAAATTGGCTGTTTTCTGTAGGTAAAAGTAAACTAAGGGCCACCTCACATCATGTAATCGTTAGTGAAGATAGATTAGCAGACCATAATAGTGAGTTTATTCTTACTGGGTGGCATTGTGCCACATCAAAACTAAGCTCAGTAAATGAATTACCATATTTGATGGCATATAAGACGCACTTTTTTTTCCCAAAAATTTTTCGCTAAAAAAAGTTGCCAATGTCTTATACATCGTAGGTGAAATTTTATATTATTACTATTTCCTGCTATTGAGATGTCTTCTGTATGCTTATGCTCTCCTGTACTACCAAATTTGCTTTTATACAGCTATGTTTCTGCTTGTGTAATGCACAGCTAGACTGTTTCAATATTTCTTAAATACACTAAAAAAAATTCCTGAATCTGACCTAAATAGAGCTGAAAATAGGGGTGTCTAAAAACGAAAAAAATAAAGCCTTTATTATTTACATTTTTTCCAGACTGTGGTTCTCATGTTTATTATTACATACACACATTTCGGCTGAAAGGTGTTTCTTGTAGAATTTGGGAGCCTTCATGTCAGAATCAGAAGCCTTCACAGAAGTTTGGACAAAACCCTTTATGGTTAATCCATTAAGGTACATTGTTCTCATTCCATTAACCATGACTGGAATAGAAGTGTTAAGCTATGTTAAGTATTCTTAATGTATGTTATCCCTTTAGTTAGGAGTGTCACTTAGAACTCAACTCAACATTGCGTATATAAGAATAAAGGGATGGAAGACACAGTAAAAAAAATAAAATTTAAAAAAATACAAATTTTCAAACCCTCATCTCAAAAATTCCGACAAATAAAGGCTGTTGATGATATCCAGAAATAAGAGTATGAATATGCTTTGGTTGTTAAAAGTTGTTTAATTCAGTTGTTTTCCTTTTATTACCAAGAGTGGTTGCCTAACCAATGTTAAAGTGTGCAGCATGCCTACTATTTAGCCATAACTGGAGGGAGAATATTTGGATCAACCTTTACCAAGGTTATTAGTGCTATGTGAAATGCAACTGCCTCATCCAGGATTTTGAACTTATCTTGCCATGTTAGGCTGAGAGTTAGTGACAAGCTTCAGCCTCGAGTCAGAAATCAGAAACATGGATTGGACCAGGAAAGCTTCCCAAGAGGATAGCATAAGTGTTGTATCTAATATATTGACGGAAATAGGAAAACGTCAAACTATTTCACTATATATATATATTTACCCAACCCCTCACGCGAGCAGGATGTGACACAAGGTCAATTTCTTAAGCGGAGTTCAACAGGTTTGAATTCGGAGTTTTCCTTCTCCTAGACCATCACCTAACCAAGGTTAAAGAGCCAAGTCTTGCCCTACTATTTATCCATAACTGGAGGGAGAGTAGGATTCATACCTTTCCCAAGGGTATTAGTCTAAGTGAAATGCAATTAAGCACCACCAAGGATTTGAACTCTGGGACGGACGAGTCCATTTTCCATGACTTTAACCATACACCACACACTTCCTATTCAACTATATAGATATTGCAGTGAAACTTGAATGTGGAAGATAAAACGGATACGCAGATACTACACTACTGAGACAGCATGGATGAATGAACAATAAAAGATAGAAACTGATAAAATATTTACCATTTCTATTATTATAATAAAAATCTATTCTGTAGAAACAATATTTCCAATTTACCATCCAAATTGCAAGACAAGGCAATGAGCAGCTGAACTCAATACGAGTTCTTGCATTATCACAAGCCTAGTACAGAATTATAGATTATTATCTGGCACCCTAACCCCACTGAGCACCAAGCAGCCAATCAGGA
>JALAJA010000500.1:0-46271 GCA_023376005.1 Doryteuthis pealeii | reverse complement strand
TATATTATATAATATATATATTAATATATATATATATATATACTAAAACTGTTTAATAATCGTTTGCAGATCTATTCCACTGAATAGCGGTGTATTCCTCGCAGATGACTCGTAAAAAGATCTTATTTATCCGGCCTGGTGGGAGGTCAAAGGAATTTTTTTCGTCAGATTAGAGGAATGCCATCACATAATGATATAGTAAGAAATTTTAATTCAATAATTAACAATATTTTTAAATAAGATACTAAATAAGGCAATTGTTAAATTATTTCAAATAAAAAAAATAGAAAAAAATTGAATAAACTATAAGAGAAAACGTGGCTTTAATAATCGTTTGCAGATTTATTACTACTGAATAGTGAGTTCTTGCAGGATGAGTCATAAAAATCACATACACAAAGTAGTGAACAATCATAAATTGACAGCATAATTGAAACGTACAAATTTTAAGTATCAAAACAAAAATTTATGGAATTTTTTCTGTGTTTTCATTAGAGAAGAAAATCACACGTACACATCTGTTGTTTAATTAGCAACAATCAAATTGTAATCTGTTAGTGAAATATTACCGCGTAATCAAAAAGTACAAATTTTTAATATTTAATTCAATAATAATTTAATAATTTAAAAATTTATTTTTTAAAATAAGATATAAATTGAGAAAATTAATTAAATTATCACTATATTCAAAGCGAAAAAAAAAAATATACCAAATGAATAAAGACCGAAATTAAAACTAAATTTTATTTTTATTCAATTATAATTAATATATTGTATATATTCTTCAAATTAAAAAGTGCACAAATGTCAAACCACTTAAAAAGAAAAACTAATGCCTCCTATTTAAAATATTAAATGAAAAATAAAAAAATAAAAACTTATTTTATAAAAGGAATTTTGAATTATTTATAATTTTTGGTACAAATGCGAATATCACACAAGAAATATTATAATCACATTTTGAGGAATGTACCGTTACCGAACATCTCAAAACTATTAATACTACTATTGTTTACAAAAAACAATGGCATATCATTTTAAGGTTAAATTATAAGGCTGTTTAATTTTTAAATGTATTCGAAAATAAAAAAAATCTTCATTATTTTGCTTAAAACCCAGACCGGGTTATATTTTAACGTATATCTAATTACTTTGTCGTTAATTGTTTTAGGTTTCGAAGATTCCCACGACAAATTAATTGCAAATTCCTTGCATAATTTATACAATAGATTGGATGTGCAGAAAACATAAATTAGCACTCATTGGCATGGGAATGGTTAACACCTTCTGACATTGGATTCTGACCAATTAGGAAATAAGACAGAAATGCAGAAGTGCTAAAGTGGTATGATGTAATCTGGGAAGTGTAGACAAATAGTGAAAATGTGTTGGCAATACAATATGCCATAAAAGAAACACAGAAGACAAAAAAAAGTGTCACTGCTGCCTGACGTGCCTAGAGCGCTTCCTTGTCAACCTCATATCTCTGCCTCCCTTTCAAGTATGTGATTAGGGCTGACATGATGTATACATACCAAGGATGCCTAAGAGAGTGTCAGCAAAAAATTTCTTGGTGGACCTTAAAAACGGAGGCAGCATGGCCATGTCTAAGAGCACTGCAGCAATTTCTTTAGAATTTGCAAATTTGTTTTTATTTCTAAAAAGTACTACATATTGATATGTAGTACCTACCTATATATTTATGATCCTTTGGTAATCACTGCTTTACTACGATTTAAACACAAGTTCAACCTGGATAAAGCTTTCGCATTTCACAATAGGGTAATAGAAATATTATATTGAATTACAAGGACAAACAAAACTAAATAAGAATTTATATAAAAAGATCAAAATTATCTTATTTATTTTAATGATTCCATATATAAAATATATATTATAGGATTGCTTTTGATTGTTTGAAAATAAAACAATAATAATGAAATCAATAACACCAAGTAATTTATCAACCCAGATAATTTGTATATTGGTTTAACAAAAAATCAAAATACAAAATTATCCATACGATATACCATATACTATATAAGTGGGACAACATAGGTAGCGTACAAATGGCCTATATATGCAAAGCAGCAGAGTGTCACATCTGACTAGTTTAAAAAATCATCGAAAGCTTTTGATGATTTTTTAAACTAGTCAGATTTTAACTTTGCATATATGGGCCTTGACTTTTCAACTGCTTTTCAATATGTACTCCTGCCCTCTATTCTGATTTACCTTACAAAAAATGTATCCTTGTCTACTGATAAGGATAGTGCCAAAACTTTAGTTGTTATGAGCATTAAAAAAAAACTTACCCTTTCATCCCCATCCAGAAATCTTCTCTTTCATATTTATTATCTATTGAAATCTGACGACTTTCTAAGTGTTTTAGCTACCCTTTTGATACTACTTTACAAAAAATTGCCTTGTGTCATATCCTGCCTGTGTTGGAAAGGTTGGGTAAATACATACAGCTGATTTGAATTCAGTTTTCCTTCTCCTAGACTGGTTTGCTGTATGAAGGTTAAAGATCCTCCAGTTTGCCCTACTTCTTACCATAGCTAGAGGAGAAAAGATTAATGCCTTTTCTAAGGGCATTAGCAGGAAGTGAATTGCAAACAGGATTTGAACTTGGGACCCTGAGTCCATTTTGATATAAACTGTTAGCCACAACATGTCCTTTAATTACAAGGAAGTATTTCTGTTTTGTAAGAAGAGAAAGATTCAGGGTTAAACTTATTGGCTAATTCTGAAGGTTTCAAGTACTTAATTTATGTAGTCTTGTTCATCGAATACGGTAATGAATTCTTAGTATTTATGGGTTTATTGTTATGATGACCAGGATACTAAAATGCTAAAAAATACAAATTGCTTTGTTAAGTCAATTGCATTGATAGGATGCAGAAATTTTCTGAGGATATTGACATCCAATTTGCAGAAACATTTTTTTGACCAATCTTATAATCAATTTCATTTTTATTATACCAATTTCATTTATTCATAATTATTCATTTTATTTTATTTATATTATTATTATAACATTATTTATTTATACCATTTTTTCATTTTTATAACATTTTATTATTTTATAACCATTTTTTCATTATTATTATAAACGTTTTATGATTACATTTTTATAACCTATTTCCAATATTATTATAACCCATTTTTTATTTTATTTCATAACCAACTATATTATTATTATTATAACCATCATTATCTTATATCATACTCGTGTTCCTTAATTGTATGGCCATTATCATCTTGCAAACACCCTCTGGTTAAAATGAGTGTGTCCAAATTGCCCAAGATGAAAATGCAAAAAAATGGATCCATTTATCTGTGTTGCTTATCGCTGAATTTTAATAGTATCATCACCTCAGCAAATAATGGAACATTCTGTTTTTATTATAATGAAGAAAGACATGCTAGACAAAAAAATATAGAAAGAAGAGAGTAAGAGATTGATAGAGAGGGAGTGAGAATATGAAAAACAATAACGCTCATTTGTTTCAATCTATGATAAAAGAAGGAAAGAAAGAAAGAAAAAAACAAGTGAGGAGAGAAGTTAAATCAAGATTATTATACTTTTTATACCATGGTATTATCCACAGTTCCTGCTAAGTTATTTATCATTATTATAACAATTTATTATTCATTAGTGCCAATTCTATATTATTTTGACATAACCAACTTTCCTTTTTTAAGGATATTTGAATTTTTTTTTCAAAATAACAACTGGATTCTCATTTTCTCTTACTTTAAAATGAATTTTTTTTTATTACCTTTGATTGTTGTCCTGGCATGTTAGATATAAACTTCATTCAGTGTGAAGTTCCGGGCTGGAACTGGTGAGCATGGAGTACCTGTTCATTGCCTTCACTCTTAGGTCCACTCTAACATAGAATGGTAGTTACCTGTTAGGGTCCATCTATTGGTCAAATAAATCTGTTTGAAAATGATTAGTATTAGTTAGAATATGTGAACCATTAATTGCCAAATTTTTGTATTAGATAGAATTCTTAATAACACAACTGCTGTGCAAACAAATGATTATATACACAAAATAAACGTAATATAAAAAAAAAATTCCAATGAAATGAAAATATAATAGTTATATGATAATCAAACATTTACAAATGTAAAACATAAATGAGATTACTAATTTTAACCTCAGTATAGTATGAATACAAGATATAATGCACCAGTTATTCTATTTAAAACTTTTACATTTTTCAGGTCAGTTAACATTGCTACCATGTATATTTAAGAATCTGTGTTATGCCCCAAAGATACGTGGTTTAAAAGTTAATGACTGAAAATGTAAAGTTTAAATAGAAATAACTGGTGCATGTATCTTTTATTCATTTATATATCAACACTGAAAATTTCGTTAAATTCGGTTAATTCCCTGATTTTGGGTATTTTTTTCTTTCGGCAGGGTGACATACGATGGTAGAATTTAAGGTCTTTTAAGTCAATTTTTAAACCCATTTACAAAAAAGATTTCTTGTTTTTTTTAAAGATTTAAAATTATATAATCGATATTTATCATTAGTGCCAATTCTATTTATTTTGACATAACCAACTTTCTTTTTTTTAAGGATATTTTGAATTTTTTTTCAAAATAACACTTTATTCTCATTTCTCTTACTATTAAAATGAATTTATTTCATTAAATTCGGTAATTCCTGATTTTGGGTATTTTTTTTTTCTTTTGGCGGGGTGACATACGATGTAGAATTTAGTCTTGTTAAGTTAAGTTCAATTAAACCTCATCAAATTATCAATTTGTCTATCATTACAAAAATTTCTTGTTTTTTTTTAAAGATTTTACTGCCAAATTTATTTTTTTCAAAATTATGAAACGCTTGTCTCTTACTTTTTAGTATGTATTTAGTCAATCTATTGTTAGTTTAAATTACAAATAAAATTTTTCTTTTTCTTAAAATCAGGAGTCCTGCATAAACCGAGAATCACTGTCTCAATTATTACCAAAAAATTTTTTTGTGTTTTTAAGACACAATTTACAAAAAAAAAATTGTTCCACTGATTTTGAAGATATGATCTATAAAATGGCATCTATAGCTTGTCCTCTATCAACCAATCTCTGGAAAACCATATTTGGATGGCTTATAAGATGTGCTTTTTACTCCAAAAAAAATGCCCCTGAAATATCACCCTGCATCTTATAAGCATGGTCAGCTACTGGGTTACTGGCCAGTGGAGTTCTAGTGCAGCTGGGCCATTAGATTAAACCTGAAACATCTCCAAAAATGTAAACAAAGTCTGTGTACACATGAAACTTAAATATAGCGGGAGGGCTACAGATGTCAGGCAAAAACATATTTCACGTGTGTGTGTATGCGTGGTAATAATTTAATAATTTTTGGGAAAATATGTGGTATGAACAAAAACTTCAAATATTCCACGTGTGTGTGTGTGTGTATGTATTATAATATAATATAATATATATATAATTTGTGTGGTGTGTGGTAATAACCATGTTCTTGCTCATGTCTGGGGATGATACTGTATTTATGCAGTTGAAATAAATTAATGATGAAGCAAATTCAATGTTTTTCCTTCATTTAGTCACCAAAATATATATTATATATATATATATATATATATATTACATACATACATATATAGTTGTAACTCCAATCCGTTCTGTTTATTTATAAACTCCTCTAGGGTTTTGGAGATAGAATCCCCAAAGCATAATATTCTGAAACTACATACCAAAATACTTGATAAGTATACTTCATTTTGATCAAAGTGGCGTCCTTGGGGTCACTACTGAAATTTTTTCACTTAGATTTAAATGAAATTGGTAAATGTCATTTTCGTTTAAACCTGTTTATTCATTTTAATACCTACACAAATTGAGAGTACGTCTTATAATCCTTGATCTTCTAAGCTGTAAAATACGGTAGAAAGAAAGAAACATTTTTTTTTCTAATTTAATTTATTTTTTTAGGAATATTAATATGAGCAGAAACAAGATAATTAAGTTAAAATTAAAACAAATAAAAAAATGTTACAAATTGTCAGCTGTGAAATTGCTATCAATCTATTATGAGTTGAAGAGTCTATGTATAACAAATATGAAAAAAACTTAATTGATATCCTTACGCTTATCCAGAATTTCTCTTTACGACTAAGTCTAGGCACACTTTCTACTTATATTTCATCAGCTGTTAATGTCCTGCTCGATTCATTGTTTAAGATTGTCTTCACCTCAAGTAACCATAGTTACTTTTATAAATGGCTGGCAGATCCAGCAGAACATTTGCTCAATTTGATTGTCTTATTCTGCTGTCTAACCAGTATGTTTTGACGTAGTTTCTTGGTCATCTGGTTGTACGAAATTTGTAATATCTCGTTCTGTTCACGCGGTCTCGTGTTACCAACTCTGGATATTGAAGGTTGTGATAATTCTCTTTGTGTGTTTTTAATTAATTATGTAACCCTTTTCGTACGATGTGTTTTAACAACAAATCTAATGGCTGAATCGGCCTAAAAAAAATTTTAAAAAAATCCTCTTATAAATTCACTGGTGTGATATACACCTCAATGCCAATAGTTATTGTAATTGTGAAATTTAATTTTTTTTATTTTTTTTAGCCGATTCCAGCCATTAGATTGTTGTTAAACACATCGTACGAAAAGGGTTAACATAAAATAAATTAAAAACACACAAAGAGAATTATCACAAACCTTCAAATCCAGAGTTGGTAAACGAGACCGGTGAACAGAACGAGATATCCAAAGTTCGTACACACCAGAGGACCAAGAAAACTACGTCAAAACATACTGGTAGACAGCAGAATAAGACAATCAAATTGAGCAAATGTTCTGCTGGATTCCTGCCAGCCATTATAAATAACTATGGTTCTTGAGGTGAGACAATCTCTAAACATGAATCGAGCCAGGACATAACAGCTGATGAAATATAAGTAGAAAGTGTGCCTAGACTTAGTCGTAAAGAGAAACTTCTGGATAAGCGTAAGATATCAATTAAGTTTCATATTTGTTATACATAGACTCTTCCTCATAAATAGATTGATAGCAATTTTCACAGCTGACAATTGTGAACATTATTTATTTTTTTAATTTTAACTTAATCTTGTTTCTGCTCAAATTAATATTTCCTAAAAAAATAAATTAAATTAGAAAAAAAAAATGTTTTTCTTTCTACCGTATTTTACAGCTTAGAAGATGCACAGGATTATAAGACGATACCTCAATTTGTGTAGGTATTTAAAAATGAAAAACAGGTTTAAACGAAAAATGACATTTACCAATTCATTTAAATCTAAGTGAAAAAAATTCAGTAGTGACCCCAAGGACCCACTTTGATCAAATTGAAGTATACTTATCCAAGTATTTTGGGGTAATGTAGTTTCAGAATATATATGCTTATGGGATCTATCTCCAAAACCCTAGGAGAGTTTATAAATAAACAAACGGATGGAGTTACAACTATATATGTATGTATGTATATATATATATATTATTATATATATATATAATATATATATATATGGTGACTAAATGAAGGGAAAAAACATTGAATTTGCTTCATCATAAAATTTATTTCAACTGCATAAATACAGTATCATCAGACATGAGCAAGAACATGGTTATTACCACACACACACACAAATTATAATAATATATATATATATATATATACATACACACACACACACAGTGGAATATTTGAAGTTTTTGTCATACACAAATATTTCCCAAAATTAATTAAATTATTACCACGCATACACACACACGTGAAATATGTTTTGCCTGACATCTGTAGCCTCCCCGCTATATTTAAAGTTTCATGTGTACACACTTGTTTACATTTTTGGAGATGTTTCAGGTTTAATCTAATGGCCACAGCTGCACTAGAACTCCACTGGCCAGTAACCCATAGCTGACCCAGACCTTATAAGATGCAGGGTGATATTTCAGGGCATTTTTTTGAGTTAAAAAAAGCACATTTTATAAGCCATCAAATATGGTATTTCACAGAGATTGGTTGATAGAGGGACAAGCTATAGATGCCATTTTATCATATCTTCAAAATCAATGAGAACAATTTTTTTTGTAAATTGTGTCTATAAAAACACAAAAAAAATTTTTTTGGTAATAATTGAGACAGGATTCTCGGTTATATGCAGGACTCCTGATTTTAAAGAAAAAGAAAATTTTAATTTGTAATTTAAACTAACAATAGATTGACTATAAATACATAACTAAAAAGTAAGAGACAAGCGTTTCAATTGAAAAAAAAATTTGCAAGAAAATACTTAAAAAAAACAAGAAATTTTTGTAATGAATAAGACAAATTGATAATTTGATGTTAAAATTGAACTTAACAGACCTAAATCTACCATCGTATGTCACCCCGCCAAAAAGAAAAAAATACCCAAAATCAGGAATAACCGAATTAATGAAATAAATTCATTTTAAAGTAGAGAAAATGAGAACTAAAGTGTTATTTTGAAAAAAAAATTCAAATATCCTTAAAAAAAAGAAAGTGGTTATGTCAAAATAAAAGATTGGCACTAATGAATAAATAAATTCATTATATAAATTTAAATACTTTAAAAAAAACAAGAAATTTTGTTAATGGAGTTAAAAATTAACTTAAAAGACCTAAATTCTACCATCGTATGTCACCCTGCCGAAAGAAAAAAAAACCCAAAATCAGAATTAACCGAATTTAACGAAATTTCAGTGTTGATATATAAATGAATAAAAGATACAATGCACCAGTTATTCTATTTAAAAACTTTTACATTTTTCAGGTCAATTAACTTTTAACCACGTATCTTTGGGGCATAACACAGATTCTTAAATATACATGGTACAATGTTAACTGACCTGAAAAAATGTAAAAGTTTTTAAATAGAATAACTGGTGCATATATCTTGTATTCATACTATACTGAGGTTAAATAGTATCATCATTATGTTTTTACATTTGTAAATGTTTGATTATAATCATAACTATTTATTTCAATGTTCCATTGGAATCTTTTTTTTAATTAACTTATTTGTGTATAATAATCATTTGTTTCACACAGTTGTGTTATTAAGAATTCCTATCTAATACAAAATTTGCACAATTATATGGTTTCACATATTCCTAACTAATACTAATCATTTTCAAAACAGATTATTTGACCAATAGATGGACCCTAACAGGTACTACCATTCATGTTAGAGTGGACTTAAGAGTGAAGGCAATGAACAGGTAACTCCATGCTCACCAGAGTTCCAGCACGGAACTTCACCACTGAATGAAGTTTAATATCATACCAGGACACCAATCAAAGGTAATAAAAAAAAATATTTTAAAGTAAGAGAAAATGAGAACTCCAGTGTTATTTTTGAAAAAAAAATTCAAAATATCCTTAAAAAAGGAAAGTTGGTTATGTCAAAATAAATAGAATTGGCACTAATGAATAAATAAATTGGTTATAATAATGATAAATAACTAGCAGACCTGTGATATACCATGGTATAAAAGTATAATAATCTGATTTAACTCTCTCCCTCACTTTGTTTTTCTTTCTTTCTTTCCTTCTTTTTATCATAGATGAAAAAATGAGCTTATTGTTTTTCATATTCTCACTCCCTCTCTTTATCAATCTCTTACTCTCTTCTTTCTTATTTTTTGTCTAGCATGTCCTTTCTTTCATTATATAAAACAGAATGTTCCATTATTTTGCTGAGGTGATGATACTATAAAATTCAGCGGATAAGCAACACCAGATAAATGGGATCCCATTTTTGCATTTCATCTTGGGCAATTTGGACACACTCATTTTAACCAGAGGTGTTGCAAGATGATAATGGCCATACAATTAAGGAACACGAGTATTGATATATAGATAATGATGGTTATAATAATAATAAATAGAATTGTTATGAATTAAAATAAAAAATTGGTTATAATATATAAAAAATGGTTATAAAATAACAATAAACGGTTTAATTAATGAAAAAATGGTTATAAATAAATAAAAAATGTTTATAATAATAATGAAAAATGGTTATAAAATAAATAAAAATGTTATAATAATAATGAAAAAATGGTTATAAATAAATAAAAATGTTAATAATAATAGAAATAAATAAAATTGATTTATGAAATAAATGAAAATTGGTTATAATAAAAATGAAAAATTGATTATAGATTGGGTCAAAAAAATGTTTCTTGCAAATGGATGTCAATATCCTCAGAAAACAATTTCTTGCATCCTATCAATCCAATTGACTTATCACAAAGCAATTTGTATTTTTAGCATTTTTAGTATCCTGGTCATCATACAATAAACCCATAAATACTAAGAATTCATTACCGTATTCGATGAACAAGACTACAATAAATTACAAGTACTTGACTAACTTCAGAATTAGCCAATAAGTTTAACGAAATACTTCCTTGTAATATAAAGGACATGTGTGTGGCCTAACAGTTATCATCATAAATGGACTCAGGGTCCCAAGTTCAAATCCTGTTTGCAATTCACTTCCTGCTAATGCCCTTAGAAAAGCATTAATCATTTTCTCCCTCTAGCTATGGTAAGAAGTAGGGCAAACTGGAGGATCTTTAACCTTCATACAGCAACCAGTTCTAGGAGAAGGAAAACTGAATTCAAATCAGCCGTATGTATTTACCCAACCTTTCCACACAGGCAGGATATGACACAAGGGCAATTTTTGTAAAGTAGTATCAAAAGGGTAGCTAAACAACTTAGGAAGTCGTCAGATTTCAATAGATAATAAAATAGAAAGAGAAGGATTTCTGGATGGGGATGAAAGGGTAAGTTTTTTTTTAATGTTCATAACAAACTAAAGTTTTTGCACTATCCTTATCAGTAGACAAGGATATCATTTTTTTGTAAGGTAAATCAGAATAGAGGGCAGGAGTACATATGTGAAAAGCAGTTGAAAAGTCAAGGCCCCATATATGCAAAGTTAAAATCTGACTAGTTTAAAAATCATCAAAGCCTTTCGATGATTTTTAAACTAGTCAGATTGTGACACTCTGCTGCTTTGCATATATAGGCCATTTGTACCTACCTATGTGTGTCCACTTTATATAGTATATGGTATGGGATAATTTTGTATATTTGATTTTTGTTAAAACCAATATACAAATTATCTGGGTTTGATAAATTACTTGGTGTTATTGATTCAATTATTTTGTTTATTTTCAAACATATCAAAAGCAATCCTATATATAATTTTATATAGGAATCAATTAAAATTAAATAAGAATAATTTTGATCTTTTTATATAAATTCTTATTTAGTTTTGTTTGTCCTTGTAATTCAATATAATATTTCTATTACACCCTATGTGAAATGCGAACAGCTTTATCCAGGATTTGAACTTGTGTTTAAATCGTAGTACAAGCAGTGATTACCAAAGGATCATAACATATAAGGTAGGTACTAGCATATCAATATGTAGATTACTTTTTAGAAATAAAAAACAATTTTGCAAATTCTAAAAGAAATGCTGCAGTGCTCTTAGACATGGCCATGCTGCCTCCGTTTTAAGGGGTCCACCAAGGAAAATTTTTGCCTGACCCTCCTTAGGCATCCTTGTGTATGTATACATCATGTCAGCCCTAATCACATACTTGAAAGGGAGGCAGAGATATGAGTTGACAAAAAGGAAGCGCTCCTAGGCATCAGGCAGCAGTGACACTTTTTTAGTCTTCTGTGTGTTCTTTTTATGCATATTGTATTGCCAACACATTTTCACTATTTGTCTACACCTTCCAGAATACATCATACCACTTTAGCACTTTCTGCCATTTCTGTCTTATTTCCTATTGGTCAGAATCCAATGTCAGAAGGTGTTAACATTCTCCATGCCAATGAGTGCTAATTTATGTTTTCTGCACATCCAATCTATTGTATAATATATGCAAAGGAATTTGCAATTAATTTGTCCGTGGAATCTTCGAATAAACAATTAACGACAAAGTAATTAGATTATTACGTATTAAATATCACCCGGTCTGGGTTTTAAAGCAAAAATAATGAAGATTTTATTTATATTTCGAATACATTTAAAAATTAAACAGCCTTATAATTTAACCTTAAAATGATATGCCATTGTTTTTTGTAAACAAATAGTAGTATTAATAGTTTTTGAGATGTTCGGTAACGGTACATTCTCAAAATGTGATTATAATATTTCTTGTGTGATATTCTGCATTTGTACCAAAAATTATAAATAAATTCAAAATTCCTTTTAATAAAATAGTTTTTTTTTTTATTTTTCATTTAATATTTTAAATAGGAGGCATTAGTTTTT
This sequence comes from Doryteuthis pealeii, assembly GCA_023376005.1. Taxonomy (NCBI): domain Eukaryota; kingdom Metazoa; phylum Mollusca; class Cephalopoda; order Myopsida; family Loliginidae; genus Doryteuthis; species Doryteuthis pealeii. The sequence goes on along the minus strand of JALAJA010000500.1, from coordinate 33,921 downwards.
CTTTTAGAGTGGTTTGACATTTGTGCACTTTTTAATTTGAAGAATAATATACAATATATATAATTATAATTGAATAAAAATAAAATTTAGATTTAATTTCGGTCTTTATTCATTTGGTATATTTTTTTTTTTTTCGCTTTGAAATATAGTGATAATTTAATTAATTTCTCAATTTATATCTTATTTTAAATAATTTTAAATTATTAAATTATTATGAATTAAAATATTAAAAAATTTGTACTTTTTGATTACGCGGTAATATTTCACTAACAGATGACAATTATTGATTGTTGGCTAATTACAACAACAGATGTGTACGTGTGATTTTCTTCTCTAATGAAAACACAGAAAAAATTCCATAAATATTTTGTTTTGATACTTAAAATTTGTACGTTTCAATTATGCTGTCAATTTATGATTGTTCACTACTTTTGTGTATGTGATTTTATGACTCATCCTGCAAGCGAACTCACTATTCAGTAGTAATAAATCTGCAAACGATTATTAAACCACGTTTCTCCTCTATAGTTTATTTAATTTTTTTCATATTTTTTTATTTGAAATATCAATTTAACAAATTGCCTTATTTTATCTTATCTTAAAATATTGTTAATTATTGAATTAAAATTTCTTACTATATCATTATGTGATGGCATTCCCTCTAATCTGACGAAAAAAAATTCCTTGACCTCCCACCAGGCCGGATTAAAATAAGATCTTTTTTACGAGTCATCCTGTGAGGATCACACTCGCTATTCAGTAGTAATAGATCTGCAAACGATTATTAAACCATGTTTATATATATATATATATATATATATATATATATATATATATATACACATTAATATTACCAGGGCTTGGTTTTTGAGCAAAAATAATAAAGATTTGATTTATAATCGTGAAGATAATTAAAAAATAAAATTTAATGATAACAGCATGGATTTTTTTTCATTTAATATTTTAGATAGTAGACATTAACATTTTTTTCAGAGTAGCTGGATCAATGCAAGGTCAATTTTTTTTTTTTACATAGGGACTTAAATGGGCATCCCACAAGGATTCAATTCACAATTAAGTATAATGGATCTATGGGACTAAATTTTAAAAATCCCCATCTACCCAGGCAACGCCGGGGAACCACTGCTAGTATATAATAAGTGGTAATGATACTTTGCCCTGAAACAACGCTGACCCCAAAAATCATAATCATAAAGTCCACACAGGGGGGGGGGTTTTTGCAGCAGCATGCGTACATACATATTTACCAACCCTCTGCACAAGCAGGATGTGACACATGGTCAATTCTTAAACTAGTTTAACAGGTCTGAATTCAGAGTTTTCCTTTTCCTTCTAGATTGGTTTACCTAGCCAAAGTTAAAGAGCCCAGTCTGCTCTACTGCCATAGCTGGAGGGAGAATAGTTGGATGCATACCTTTCCTAAGAGTATTAGTGCTATGTGAAAGGTAAACAGTTTTGTCTATGATTTGAACTTGGGTTGACAAGTCCATTTCCTACAACTCTAACCATTACACCACACACCTCCAAATGTGTATATACTATTATTCTAACTCATGAACAAATAACTTAAATGTTATATTGATCTTTAAACTAGGAGGATCCATGAAAATTCTATGGAATGAAAAAAAAAAAAAAAAAAAAAAAAAAAAAAAATCAAGAAAGAAATGCTGATTTGCCAATTTTATTACATATCCCATTGTTGGATGGATAGATGTTGTTTTATGGCATGTCATCCCTTTTTATAATGCCAAATCAACTCATTTGATATTCACTTTCTTACAGTATTGCCCATCTAAGTACTGAACAGGCTCATCACTGCTTAACTTTGGTGATCTAGCGGAACCAGTACTTACAAGATGACTTGACCATAAGCCATATCCTTTGCAATAAATACAAAAATATACAATAACAATCTATATAATACTTAATACACATCATTTATTGACCTTGTGTCACATCCTGCTTGTGCAGTGGGTTGGTAAATATATACCCAACTATTTACCCTAGCTCAGTCGGTAGAACATTGGGCTAGGAATCACAAGGTTCCTGGTTCGATACAGGCCCTCGCCAACTCAGCGTATGAGTAGCACACGTATCTGTGCAGTAAATTGGAGCTGAAGGTAGTGTGGCGCTCCATCTCGGATGCTATAATAATCTCCTTGGTCTAGCACTAGTGAAAAGGGAATAGACTCCGTCGCTGTCTGGCTGATACGACATTAGGTCGACCCGATGACTTTTTAATTACCCATAACTGGGAACCGGTGCTTTCAGCATGACTTGACCGTAATCAGACACTAATCATATGCAAATCAGTTATCACATCAGTTTTTTTCTATTGCCAGTAAATATCCATAGCTGGGGGGAGGGTAGTTGGATGCATACCTTTCCCAATTCTACCAAATACAAGATCAATACATACTTACATTTACTATTTGTGATAATGGTATTGTTGGTGATGAGGAATCTTTGGGTTCTTTATTTTTCCTTTTCGGCCTTAAAAAGCACATTGTTTGAGCTCATCAGATCTTAAGCAAACCAATATACAATAATCTATGTTTACACTAGAAGTGGCTACCCGGCAAAACCAGGGTAGAGAAAAAGGTAATTTATGAGGAAGTGCGTCCCAGTCTCCTGCCTCAAAAATTGCTACCTGGTGACTATCAAAATAACAACCCCAGCTCGTCGTAATTCTTTTTTATTTATCGTAATTTGTCGTAATTCTTGTTTAGATATGAAGATGGGATATATAATTTGGAATAGACTGAGATAGATAGATAAACAACAATAAATATAGATAGATATGAACAATAGAGATAGATGAGATATTTTCGACAAGTAAATGTATTTGGGGAGGGTCGCTTCTTTTTTTGTCGTAATTCTTGTTTATTTAAACTAAAACAGACATTAAACAAACATGAATAAAAAAATCTTAGTATTAAAGTAATATAGATAAATATGAACAAATTGAGATAGATAGATATGAAGATGGATAGTTTGAATAGACTGAGCTGAGTCGTTATTTTAATAGTCACCGATAGCAATTTTTGAGGCAGGAGACCGGACGCACTTCCTCATAAATTTACCGAGAAAAAAATAATAATAAAATAAACGTGGTGTAATGGTTAACCAACTAGTCTTGCAAGATCCATTATACTTAATAGTGAGTTTGATCCTCGCAGGACTGCCCCAAAAAATCTCCACGTAACAAAAGACCTGTTTAATCCAGGCCTTTGTGGGGTGCAAGGGAATTTTTTTTCATCAGGTAGAGGAAATGACATCCCATATAACGATATAGAAAAATTCTAATTCAAATTTAACAATTTTTTTAAAGTAAAGACTAAATGAGGGGATTTGTTAATTGATATTTCAAATCAAAATCAAAACAAAAAAAAATATACAAAAAATTAAATAAAGTATTTAGATTAAAATAATTCTTTCATTTTTTAAATCTTTTTTTTTGTAATATGTATTCAATAATGATTTTTAAAAATACATTAATTCAAAGCGTAGCGCGTTGAATATAAAATTATTATTAACACAAAAAGGAAGATCTGGTGATAGTGAAATTGTATATATAAGTAAAGTAAAGTCGACGGGGCGGCCTAAAGTCGGTATCAGCCAGTCCAGTGAGGGAGTCTATCCCTTTTCATAGCGCTAGACCAAGAGATTTGATTTTTTTAGCATCTGAGGTGGAGCACCACACCTACCATCAGCTCCTTACTTTACCTCACAGATCCCTGTGCTACTATAACTGAGTTGGTGAGGACCGTATCGAACTAGAACCTTGTGGTTTCTAGCCAACGCTCTATCGACTGAGCAACTGGCCCATCTTAATTGTTTTATTTTGTAGTTTCCTCCGGACATACATACACTCGCCCCTACATACACATCACGCCCTTTATATATGTATAGATTAGTGCAAGTGAAATGCAAGTAGCCTCGACCTTAATTTGAACTTAGATTACATTCCATTTCCTACAAAGATAACCATTACAACAAAGAATGCATCAAAATCTCGTTTTTATCCCGCGGACAATGCCCGATTCCTTGCTGGTATTAAATAGATAGATTTCAAAAATGTAAATATTTGATTTGAGCTGAGTTTATTTTAAACAGAAATGATAGTTGATTAATTAGTTGTCTCATAATGGTCTTAATTATATAAACATGAATTTAGGCATTGGCTAAAAATCCAATGGAATTATGCCACAGCTAGAATTTTCTTATACAGATATTTCTCTATAACACTTGAACCTATAGGAAAATCTCTATCTAATTCTACTGAAATCACCACATGTTCTTTTTATATTAACAGATGACTCAATGTCAATTATTTTTCCTACTATTCTCCCTTCAGCTTGGGTAAAACAAGTCTGTGGATTTCAGAATACAAAACCACCAGACTGTCTCCTCTATTTTTACCATCATTATTTATATTAACAGATGACATCAATTGTCAAATTATTTTCATAACTATTCTCCTTCAGCCCTATGGGTAAATAACCCGTCTGTGGATTTCAGAACACAAAACCAACCAACTGACTCCTCTATTTTTGGCATGACTCCGACGCCTCTTTATGTAAGTTACAGTGATTATGGCCTACAAATGAACATAAAACTATGATTTTTTTTATAAGAATGTGCACCTGTAATAAACCTCTCTCCACTGGCTAAACATAGGCATATAAAGAGTTGAATTCAACTGGAGTCCTGAGTTGTATCGTTTTACACTGAACTCCAGTGATCCTTAATTGCTTTCAGACTCCTCCAACTCCACCCAGCCCCTGGTAAATAATAGAGCAGACTGGACCTCTAACTTTAGTATGGCAAACCAGTATTATAAGATTAATTAGTCATAGACCTGGAGAGGGATGGGCTGTTTCCATTTCACTTACCCCGCTTAGAAGGAAAGGTATGAATTTTTCTAATTATCATTCCTCCAGTTATGGGTAAATAGTAAGTAAGGTAACAGGCTTTATCCTAGTTTAAAAAGAAGGAAACTTAGAATTCAAACCTGTAAACCCTCTTGTGGTTCACATCCTAACTCGTTTGGAGGGTTGGTAAAATATGTGTGTGTGTGTGTGTGGGTTGTGTATGTATGTGAGAATTTTAGTTATATATTTTAGCTGTCCAACAGACATGCAAATAAAATAAAATCAAATTTCCCTTGTATAATAAATAATAAAATAATAATAATAAATGATAATATCAAAACAGCACAATGAAATTATTGATGAATTTGGTCTCTCGATATTTATCAGGATATGATAAGAAAATAGAAATGACAGATTGTTTATCATAACAAACGTTCAGAACTGACCAGTTTGTACAACCGAAGAAGAAGAGAAAAAGAAAAAAAGTAAAACTAAACCCATTTAGACATAAACAACCGGCTTTGTTAATTATTTTGGCTTAAAAAAAGAATTGTACACACTTAAAACAATACGACCATTGGCTTGAACAAGTTTAACCTTGGCTAACCCTGTTGTTTATTTACTAAACTTTGCTTAGATTGGCAGCAAGGCCGTAAGTTGGAGCACCACTGAGATTACAACTCATTAAGCAATGCTTCGTAGAATGTGAGGAAACTCTTTAGGCAAATTGTTTGGATATCACAATGGTGGTGAAATGATAAGAAATATTAAAACAAATAAAAATATCATATGATGGTAAATAAAGAAATATTACTGGTAGTAAATGATAAGTGATATCAGATCATGAAATGCTAATAAAGAAATAATAATATCACATGGTGGTGAAATAAGAAGAAAAAATAATAATACACTGTGGTGAAATAAATAATAAAATAATATATCCAGGTGGTGAAATAAATAATAAAATAAATAATAATACATGGTGTGAAATATAATAAAAATAATAAATATACATATGTGGTGAATAATAAGAAAAATAAATAATATCACATGGTGGTGAAAACTAATTAAAATTAATTAAATCGATTATTTAAGGTCAAATTTTTGTCAAATTGAAAAAGTAGTAAACATAATGAGCCATCAGTACAAAAAAAAAGAAAGGAAAATAATATTACGCATGTAATAATTCTTCTGGAAATCATTTTTGTCAATGTTGAAGTCCAATGATGGGGGTGAGGGAAGAGGCCATAAGAAAAGATTTTGTCTTCGGTAATTAACATTTATCATACCTAATTAGTTATGTCAATTTGCAAGATAATTATAAGTTTTAATTCAAATTACATTGGCAAAATAAATCAAGTTTGAATAAATTTCATTTTTTTCCAGAAGTAGTGAACTGCCAAGAAAAGATTGAAAAAAATTCTTCAATCATTTTGAAGCTAGCACATTGGTCAACTTTGATTGACCTCTCACAAAGAGGGATTGTGGAACCGTAGTTGCAGAAGATTTTTCAACAAATGAACTCCTAGAATCTTACTGAATGGAACAGAACTGAAATTTTCCAAATTACCTGCTACTCACAAAGTGTGGAAAGAGCTGTTAAATTAACAACGGAAGCTTCACAGATTGTGTAATGGACAGGAAGCAAGGCACAAGCACATTATAAGCAATCATTGTAACCACAGATCAGACCTGCATTTTCTTGAAAGAAATACACAAAACAATTTAGTTCTGTGTTACATAATTTTTATATAGTGTAGGAGCTTTTAGTAGCAATGTTCAAATAAACAATGCAAATTTAAAACATTGAATATATTTTCATTCATGTAATGTAATGAAAAAATATTTAATTTATTTGATTTATTATTGAAATAATGAATTTTTGAATCCAGTTTGTCAGCAATCTGCAGAATAGGTATTTTGTGTATATTTTGCTGACGATCTTTAAAATAAATGCTCAATGAGTTTAAAGTTAGGAATCCTAATTTTTTGCTGTCATTCTTATAACACACCCCAGCTTTTTCATTATCAAAGCAGTATTGAATTTTTTTTAAAAAGTGAAAATCAACCTGCTCTACTGTACAGTCACTGCCACTCACAAAACAAACCATCGCAGGTGAGACAAGAAGACATACTGGGACACGGTTGAAAGAAGCAAAGACGAACTCATAAGTGACATTTTTCATGGAGCACCTACACATGGAAATACCAATTTAGGCCAACTCAGTAAAAAACCTAAATCAATCTGGAGCCAAGTGGTGGTAATGGTTAGAGTATTTAGAAATGGACTCGTCAAACCAAGTTCAATCATGGACAATTTGCTTAATCCCTTGGAAAGGTATGAATCCAACTATCTCCTCCAGCTATGGGTTCAAATAGTAGGGCAGACTGGGTTTTTAATCTTGCTAGCTAACCAGTCTAGATGGAAAACTCTGAATTCAACACCTGTTTAAATTTCCCGCTTAAGAAATTGGCCTTGTGTCACATCCTGCTTGTGCAGAGGGGTGGTAAATATATATATACTTCAATTCAGCTGTGTGTAACTCTGATGCTGCACAAAAGACCTGCCAGAGGTAAATGACCGATAGTGAGAAGGTGAGGGAATACATGCTGAAGCGCGACCTGATGAATGATGAGAAATGATTGCTTTGGCAACAATTTTAAAAAGATTAACAACATAACAAAACATACAACTATTGTTTATAAGGGAGGCATGCTTAGATAATGGTATAATAGGGAATAAATATTGGCAAGCTAGGGTTCAAATCTTGGAAAGGACTTATTTGTATTTCCTTTCCACTAATGTACTTTAGAAAGGCATGAACCCTCTGTTTCCCCCAGCTATGGGTAAATAGTAGAGTAGACTAAAGTTCTTTAGCCTTGACAAGGTAATTAGTCTAAAGAGAGAAAATTCCCTATGTCAAACTAGCAGTACTCTGCTAAAAAAGAAAAAAACATTGCCTTGTTACATCTGCTCCAGTGAAGGGTTGGTAAATACATAATACTATTGTTCATACTATTGTAGAATGAATATTATAAGTATCACAACCCATTCAACTTACAAGCAGGACCCTCCTAAAGGTGGGTATGTCTACAATACTATAGAAGCCTGTCTAAAAATAATTCCATAAGGGTTAATTAGACAGATTTCTTTTTTCAATGAAAGATTGCCTAAGATGATTTAAAAGGTTTAGAAAAAGGTTAATTTCCAATCACAGGTTTAAAATATATGTATGTAAGACAATAGAAATACAAGAATTACACACTTTATTTTTAAATTTAAAATGTATTGAAATAATTAAATATCTTTCTTCTGTGTTTTAATTTTTGGTTCACTTTAAGAGCATAGCAATAATCACGACAGGAAAGAACAAGAAAAACTTAAATGCGTATTTAAAGCAGGTTCTAGACGGTTCTTGTTACAGTCATACAAAATTACCAGATTAACAGCACCGTCATTAATTGGGAATTTACAATCATTTCATGGCAGTATGGTTGACTAAAAGTGAAAAAAAAAAAATAGTCTTCTATAGACGTAACAACCCAAATGCTTACAAAAAGGTTTTTTTTAAAAAAATTAAAAAATTGTCCTTGAATTTTATTTCTTACAAAATCACCCTTACATGCTAATGATATATTTTCCTGTATGTAAATAAAATATAAATATATATATGTATGTGTGTGTGTGTGTTGGTGTGCACACACAAAAACCTTAAGTTTAGACAGATATAAATTTATTTGGGCCTTTTTTATCATGTTTTAGAATGGATAAGCTGAAATCATATTTGAAAAGGCCAAAAAAGGCTGAAATAAAATCAAATTTTTTATTTATCTATATTCTACTCTGTATATGTGAATATAAAATGCGCACAATTATTATATATATATATATATATAATTATGTATGTAAACTATATGTACATTTGAGTTTCTGTATTTTCAATGAAATATTTGATATATTATTTTCTCTGTATATGTAAAATGGCCGTTTAAGCTCAGTTGGTAGAGTATCGCACTTATGAACCACAAGTTCCAGGATCGATAACCAGTCATGACCACCTTAACCATGTAATAGAATGTTGGTCGGGGTGCAAAGTAATACTAATGATCTGGTCACTCGGGAACCAAATGTAATACTATGGTGGTCACGGAAATTGTAATACTATGGGTGGTCGCGGCAACAAATGTAATACTATGCTGGTTAGGGAGCCAAATGTAAACTATGATCTGGTCACGGGACGCCAAAGTAATACTAATGTGTCGCGGCGCCGATCTAACAGCGATGGGTGTTCTTTTGACCACAGGAAAGTTGAAGTGCTGTTCCGGCTGTACCTGAAAGTGACCACATTCACCAATGTTGTTCCACATTAATACGAACCGTTTTTAACATAAGGACGCTTTATTAAATGTATACAGTGATAAAAAATCATGTACAACGCACAAAGGGGTATCGAGTTGAAGTTGAGTCGGAATTTTGTGACTGAACTGGCGATATATGTTTGGGTTCTGATTCAATTCAGGACTTTTTGAGTACAAGATGACAAGCAAAGACGGTGACAAGGGCCATGAGACAGAGGCTATCAGTCTGCTATGGAAGCAGTTGTCCAATCTGGTCAAGAAGCAGTTGTCCAATTTCTGTCATAGGACGCAGCCTCTCCAATGCTGCCTGGAACCCTTTTGGGTCCTCTTTTATGGGTTCCAAACGCCCCAATCCAGGGCTCTGATTGGCCAGCCAATAGAAATTCCGGACCAATGGCCTACAGTGTAAAACATCAGGAGGTGTACAAAAACCCACACGCGGTCGCATTTGTAATTGGATGGCCAATCGAAAATCATGGCCATGGGTTACACATCTTGGGGGGGGGGGGGGTCAAAAGTCTTCAACCCAGTTTCCTGATTGGTGGAGGCTTTTTTTTTCGGTCACAGTCTTATCAGAGAAACATACCGTGACACTATGTTTGTAGAGGAATAATGTGTAAATCAGGCAGATGTGGAAGTAAAAAAAAAAAATATAATATTAACGTACAAAGTTGTGAGAAAGGCAAAGTTATTAATCAACAATATTATTGTTGGAGGAGTGGTTGTTGGATAGTACACAACCATTGTGTCACGGTATGCTTCTCTGATGAGACGTGACCAAAAAGATATCTTTTCAGAAGAAAAAACAAAATCTGTGAAATTGTATTTATTATATAACAATCTCACAATGCATACTACTTTTTAAATCCATTTTCAAATTTTGCTCGTACACAATCTTTCACATATATATATATATGAAATATAAATCCATTTCTTCGAGTTGCATCACGCCGTCATGACATGCTTCGCGTGCGTGGTGCACAACTTGTCTTCATAATTATAACGCTGAACAAATACAGTTAACACAACAAAAAGATTTAAACATTTTCATCTCCTGTCATCTATATAAACATCCATCAATTTTTTCACCCCAAGATTAACATCTGATGAAGGTTTAAGAAGAGAAATGTTTAAACCATCGATAAATAAATTTCATACCTATTCCAGAACACTTGTTTTTTTCAATTTCTTATTATTGTCGGATTATTTTCCATATTTCACTCCCAATATGATATATATATATATATATATATATATTTGTATCACGTTATAAATAGTGAGAGGAAGGAGAGAAATGAGTTCTTAAGTGGTTCTGTTTCGTCACTGACGCATCTATTTTGGTTGGCTTTCCTCCTCTGGACGATATAGCTTTCTGTTCTGCTGGCTTAGTTATCTCTGTTCATTTCTTTGTTTTTAAATAATGAAGCAAAATTTTAAATTTATTTTAACAAAGACACTTTATTAAAAACCAAAGCCCAAAAGGTTTTAACCATGCAGTGAGAAGATGGCACTTGGGAACAGACAACCTCACATCTAGTCATTTCGACTAACATGCCAAATTCTAACTCCAAGTCGTTCCTTCTCATACTTCTCTTTAGCCAATCAGAAAATCAACACCCAGGTCAGTGAAAGGTGAACTGCTTGTCAATCAACTTCTACAAACGGTTAAGACTTTCCATTTACCAATACTGTATTCAAATCTATTACACTACAGTATAATTCATAGGCAACCCATGAATTATCTAACACTTTGATTCTGCATTCACAAAATGAAATAAATTTTCCCATAATCTCTGGAGGCCCATCCCCCAGCCAAAGTTCACGCCTTAAATCCAGCACTGATTGAAACATGCAGTTTCACCTTTCACTGACCTGGGTGTGATTTCTGATTGGCTAAAGAGAAGCTTGGTATAGGTAACTGATTGGAGTTAGATTTGGCTGTTAGTCGAAATGACTAGATGTGAGGATTGTCTGTTCGCCAAGATGCCATCTTCTCAACTGCATGGTTAAACCCTTTGGGCTTTGGGTTTTTAATAAAGATGCTTGTAAAATAATTAATTGCTTCTTATTAAAAACAAAGAAAATGAACAGAGATAACTAAGCCCAGCAGAAAGAAAGCTATATCGTCCTGAGAGGCAAAGCACCAATAAGATGGTCAGTGACGAAACAGAACCACTTAGAACTTCATCTTCTCTCCTCCTCTCACTATTTATATAAGTGATACAATATTATAAGATATATATATAATATTGGGAGTAAATATGGAAAATAATCCGACAATATTAAGAATTTGAAAAAACAAGTGTTCTGAGAATAAGGATGAAATTATTTAATCGATGTTTAAAACAATTTCGGTTTCTTTAAACCTCCATCAGGATGTTCTTGGGGTGAATAAAATGATGGATGTTTTTATAATGACAGGAGATGAAAATGTTTATAAATCTTTTTTTGTTGTGTAACTGTATTTTTGTTCAGCGTTATAATTTATGAAAGATCAAGTGTGCACATCCACGCACGCGAAGATGTCATGACGCGTGATGCAAACTCGAAGAAATGGATTTTGACTATTTCATTATATATATATGTGATAGATTGTGTACGAGCAAATTTGAAATGGATTTAAAAGTGTATGCATTGTGAGATGTTATAATAAATTACATTTCACCAGATTTTGTTTTTCTTCTGAAAAGATATCTTTTTTTGGTCACGTCTCAATCAGAGAGCATACGTGACTAATGTTTGTACGATCCAACACCACTCTCCAACAATAATATTGTTGATATTACTCTGGGCCTGTTCTACTCAGCAAACTTTGCTACGTAATATAATATTTTTTTTTTTACTCCAACATCGCTGATTTACAACATTATTCCTCGTACAAACATTAAGTGTCACGGTATGTTCTCTGATAAGACTGACGAAAAAAAGCCTCACCAATCAAGAACTGGGTTGGAGACTTGTTGCCTCGCCTACCGACCCCCCCGCCCAGATGTTAACCCATGGCCATGATTTCGATTGGCCATCCAATCAATGCGACCGCTTGTGTGGGTTTTTGTACACCTCCTGATGTTTACAGCTGTAGGGGCCAATTGGTCCGGAATTTCTATTGGCTTGGCCAATCAGAGCCCTGGATTTGGGGGGGTTTGAACCCATAAAAGAGGACCCAAAAGGTTCCAGGTCAGATTGGAGAGCTGGTCCTTGACCAGTTGGACCAACTGCTTTCTTGACCAGATTGGACAACTGCTTCGATAGCCAGACTGATAGCTCTGTCTCATGGGCCTTGTCACGTCTTTGTTTGTCCTCTGTTATCAAGTCCTGAAATTTGTAATCAGAACGCCAACATATATGCCAGTTCCAGTCCATCAAATTCCGACTCAACTTCAACTCGATAACCCCTTTGTGGTTGTTACATGATTTTTAATCACTGTATAATTAATAAAGGTCTTTTTATTTGTTAAAAACGCGTTCGTATTAATTGTGGAAACAACATTGGTGAATTTGGTCACTTTCAGGTACAGCCGAAACAAGCACTTTACTTTCCTTGGTCAAAGAACACCCATCGTGTTAGATTCGGCGCCGCGACAACATAGTATTACATTTGTCCCGTGACCAGATCATAGTATTACATTTGGCTCCCTAACAGCAATAGTATTACATTTGTTGGCCGCGACAACCATAGTATTCAATTTTCCCGTGACCCCATAGTATTACATTTGGTCCGTACGCAGATCATAGTATTACTTTTGTGCACCCCGACCAACATCGTCTTACATGTGGTTAAGTTGGTCATGACCTGTATCGATCCTGGAACTTGGTGGTTCATAAGTGGATCTCTAACAACTGAGCTAAACCGGCCCATTTAAACATATACAGAGAAATATATATCAATATTTCATTGAAAATACAGAACTTCAATGTACATATAGTTTAAACATACATATTATATATATATATATATATTATATATATGTGCGAACATATATTCCAATATTACAGAGTATAATATAGATAAATAAAAACTTTGATTTTATTCAGCCTTTTGGCCTTTTCAATGATGATTTCAGCTTTCCATTCTAAAATCAGATTTAAAAAAGGCCCAATAATTTATATCTGTTAAACTTAAGGTTTTTGTGTGTGCACACACACACACACACACATACATATATATATTATATTTTTACATACAGAAAAATATATCATTAGCATGTAAGGGTGAATTTGTAAGAAAATTCAAGAAATTTTTAATTTTTTTAATTAAAAAAACCTTTTGTAAGCATTTGGGTTTGTAAGTCTATAGAAGACTATTTTTTTTTTTTCACTTGTTAGTCAACCATATCTGCCATGAAAATGATTGTAAATCCATTAATGACGGTGCTGTAATCTGAGTAATTTTGTATGATGTAACAAGAAACCAGTCTAGAAGCCTGCTTTTAAATACGCATAAGTTTTTCTGTTCTTTCCTGTCTGATTATCTGCTTATTGTCTTAAAAGTGAAACCAAAATTAAAACACAGAAGAAGATATTTAATTATTTCAAACATTTTAAATTTAAAATAAAGGTGTAGATGCTGTATTTCTATTGTCTTCAATAAAGCAAGTCATCTTTTTAAACCTGTGATTGAAATTACCTTTCTAACCTTTAAATCATCTTAGGCAATTTCTTTCATTGAAAAAAGAAATCTGTCTAATAAACCCTATGGAAATTTTTAGACAGCTTCTATAGTATTGTAGACATACCACGCTTTAGGAGGGTCCTGCTTGTAAGTTGAATGGGTTTGTGATCTTATAAATATTCTGTTTAAATAGTATGAACAATAGTATATGTATTTACCCAACCCTTTCACTAATGAGCAGGATGTAACAAAGGCAATTTTTTTTCTTTTTTAGCATGAGTACTGCTAGTTTGATTAGGAATTTCTCTCTTTAGACTTAATTCTTGTCAAGGCTAAGCATTAGTCCACTCTACTAATTTACGCCATAGCTGGGGGGGAACAGAATGGTTCATGCCTTATCTAAAGTACATTAGTGTGAAAGGAAATACAAATAGTCCTTTCCAAGATTTGACGCTAGTTTGCCAATTTCATTCCCTATTGTGATAACCATTATACTAAGCATGCTCCAAAACAATATTTGTATGTTTTGTGTTGTTTACATCATGTTTAAAATTGTTGCAAAGCAATCATCATATCATCATCAGGTCGCGCTGTCAGCATGTATTCCCTCAACACTTTCATCACTATCGGTCATTACCTCTGCAGGTCTTTTGTGGCAGCATCCATGAGTACACACAGCTGATTGAAGTATATATATATTACCAACCGCTCTGCACAAGCAGGATGTACACAAGGCCAATTTCCTTAAAGCGGAATTTAACAGGTTTGAATTCAGAAGTTTTCCATCTAACTGGTTAGCTAGCCAAGAATTAAAAGAAACCAGTCTGCCCTATCTATTTACCCATAGCTGAGGGAGAATAGTTGGATTCATACTTCCCAAGGGATTAGCAAATTGTCCATGGATTTGGCAAACTTGGGTTGACGAGTCGATTTCTCTACTACCTAACCATTACACCACTTGCATCCCAGATTGATGTAGGTTTTTAAATGGTTGGCCTAAACTGGATTCCATGTGAGGTGTCCATAGAAAAATGTTCCTTATGAGTTCGTCTTTGCTTCTTCAACCGTGTCCAGTTATGTCTTCTTTGTCTCACCTGGATGGTTTGTTTTGTGAGTGGGCAGGTGACTGTTAAACAGGAGAAGGTTGATTTGTCACTTTTTAAAAAAAATTCAATACTGCTTTGATAATGAAAGCTGGGGTTTGGTGTTATAAACTGCAGAAAAATTAGATTCCTAACTTAAAAACTCATTTGAGCATTTAATTTTAAAGATCGTAGCAAAATATACACAAATACCTGCATTTCTGCAGGATTTTGCTGACAAACTGGATTCAAAATTTCATTATTTCAATATAAATCCAAATAAAAATTGATATTTTTCATTACATAACATGAATGGAAAATATATTCAATGTTTAAATTTGCATTGTTATTGAACATTGTACTAAAGCTCCTACACTATATAAAATTATGTAATCAACAGAACTAAAAATTGTTTTGTGTATTTTCTTTTTCAGGAAATGCAGGTCTGATCTGGTGGTACAATGATTTGCTTATAATGTGCTTGTGCCTTGCTTCCTGTCCATACACAATCTGTGAAGCTTCCGTGTTAATTTTAACAGCTCTTTCCACACTTTGTGAGTAGGCAGGTAATTTTGGAAATTTCAGTTCTGTTCCATTCAGTAGAGATTCTAGGAGTTCATTTGTTTGAAAATCTTCTGCAACTACAGGTTACAAATCCCTCTTTGTGAGAGGTCAATCAAAGTTGACCAATGTGTAGCTTTCAAAATTGATTGAAGTAATTTTTTTCAATCTTTTCTTTGGCAGTTCACTACTTCTGGAAAAAAAAATGAAAATTTATTCAAACTTGATTATATTTTTGCAATGTAATTTGAATAAAACTTATAATTATTCTTGCAAATTGACATAACTAATTAGGTATGAATAAATGTTAATTTACCGAATGGACAAAATCTTTTCTATGGCCTCTTCCCTCACCCCCAATCAATTGGACTTCAACATTGACAAAAAATGTTTTCCAGAAGAATTATTACATGCGTAATATTATTTTCCTTTTCTTTTTTTTTTTGTACTGATGCTCATTATGTTACTACTTTTCATTTGACAAAAATTTGACCTTAAATAATCGATTTAATTAATTTTAATTAGTTTTCACCACCATGTGATATTATTATTTTTCTTATTATTTCACCACTATGTGATATTATTATTTTTATTATTATTTCACCACCATGTGATATTATTATTTTTATTATTATTCACCCCATGTGATATATATTATTTTATTATTATTTCACCACCATGTGATATTATTATTTTTCTTCTTATTTCACCACATGTGAATTATTATTTCTTTTATTAGCATCAATGATCTTATTATTTTCACTTATCATTTTACTACCATGTAATATTTCTTTTTTATTACCATCATATGAATATTTTATTTGTTTTAATATTTCTTATCATTTCACCACCATGTGATATCCAACAATTTGCTAAAAGAGTTTTTCCTTCACATCTAGAAAGCCATTGCTAATGAGTTTGATTCTCAGTGGGTGCTCCATACTTACGGCCTTGTGCCAATCTAAGCAAAGTTTAGTAAATAACAACAGTTAGCCAAGGTTAAACTTGTTCAAGCCAAATGGTCGTAATTGTTTTTAAGTTTTGTGTACAATTTCTTTCTTTAAGCAAATAATTAAACAAAGCCGGTTGTTTTATGTCTAAATGGGTTTAGTTTTACTTTTTTTTTTTTCTCTTCTTCTTCGGTTTGTACAACTTGTCAGATTCTGACGTTTGTTATGATAAACAATCTGTCATTTCTATTTCTTATCATAAATCCTGATAAATATCGAGAGACCAAATTCTCCAATAATTTCATTGTGCTGTTTTGATATTTCATTTATTATTATTATTATATTATTTATTTATTACAAGGGAAATTTTATTTTATTTTTATTTGCATGTCTGTGAGAACAGCTAAAATATATAACTAAATTCTCACATACATACACAACCACACCACACACACACATATTTACCAACCCTCCAAACGAGTAGGATGTGACACAAGAGGAGTTTAACAGGTTTGAATTCAGTTTTCCTTCTTTTAAACTAGGATAAAAAGCCCCTGTCTACCTTACTTACTATTTACCCATAACTGGAGGAATGATAATAGAAAAATTCATACCTTTTCTAAGGGTAAGTGAAATGCAAACAGCCCATCCCTCTCCAGGTCTATGACTAGTTTGAATTCTATAATACTGGTTGCCATACTAAAATTTAGAGAGTCCAGTCTGCTCTATTATTTACCAGGGCTGTGGAGTTGGAGTCTGAAGCAATTAAGGGATCACTGGAGTCAGTTGGTAAAACTATACCAACTCAGACTCCAGTTGAAATTCACTCTTTATATGGCCTATGTTTAGCCAGTAAAGTTATACAGTGCACATTCTTTATAAAAAAATCATAGTTTTATGTTCATTTGTAGGCCATAATCATTTAACTACATAAAGAGGCGTCGGAGTTGCCAAAAATAGAGGAGTCAGTTGGTGGTTTTGTGTTCTGAATCCACAGACTGGGTATTTACCCATAGCTGAAGGGAGAATAGTATGAAAATAATTTGACAATTGAGTCATCTGTTTAATATTATTGATGGTAAAAAATAGAGGAGACAGTCGGTGGTTTTGTATTCTGAATCCACAGACTTGGTATTTACCCATAGCTGAAGGGAGAATAGTAGGAAAATAATTTGACAATTGAGTCATCTGTTTAATATTAAAAAGACATGTGGTGATTTCAGTAGAATAGATAAGATGATTTTCTTATAATGGGTTCGGTGTTATAGAGAAATATCTTGTATAAGAAATAATTCTAGCTTGGCATAATTCCATTGGATTTTAGCCAATGCCTAAATTCATGTTTTATATAATTAAGACATTTATGAGACAACTATATTAATCAACTTTATATTTCTGTTTAAAATAACCTCAGCTCAAATCAAATATTTACATTTTGAAAAAATCTTATCTATTAATACCAGCAGAGGAATCGGGCATTGTCCGGGATAAA
The DNA here is from genome assembly GCA_023376005.1 of Doryteuthis pealeii. Classification (NCBI taxonomy): domain Eukaryota; kingdom Metazoa; phylum Mollusca; class Cephalopoda; order Myopsida; family Loliginidae; genus Doryteuthis; species Doryteuthis pealeii. Next base: position 15,970 of record JALAJA010000500.1, on the reverse strand, counting down.
AACGAGATTTTGAATGCATTCTTTGTGTAATGGTTATCTTTGTAGGAAATGGAATTGGTAATCTAAGTTCAAATTAAGGTCGAGGCTACTTGCATTTCACTTTGCACTAATCTATACATATATAAAGGGCAGTTGTGTGTATGTATGGGCGAGTGTATGTATGTCCGGAGGAAACTACAAAAATAAAACAATTAATGATGGGCCAGGTTAGCTCAGTCGATAGAGCGTTTGGCTAGAAACCACAAGGTTCCTAGTTCGATACCGGTCCTCACCAACTCAGTGTATGAGTAGCACAGGGATCTGTGAGGTAAAGTAAGGAGCTGATGGTAGGTGTGGTGCTCCACCTCAGATGCTAAAAAATCAAAATCTCCTTGGTCTAGCGCTATTGAAAAGGGGATAGACTCCCTCACTGACTGGCTGATTACCGACTTTAGGCCGCCCCCGTCGACTTTACTTTACTTATATATACAATTTCACTATCACCAGATCTTCCTTTTTGTGTTTAATATATTTTATATTCAACCGGCTACGCTTTGAATTAATGTTATTTTTAAAAATCATTTATTGAATTTTACATATTACAAAAAAAAGATTTAAAAATGAAAGAATTATTTTAAATCTAAATACTTTATTTAATTTTTTTGTAATATTTTTTTTTTGTTTTTGATTTTGATTTGAAATATCAATTTAACAAATCCCCTCATTTATGTCTTACTTTAAAAAAATATTGTTAATATTTGAATTAGAATTTTTTCTATATCGTTATATGGGATGTCATTTCCTCTACCCTGATGAAAAAAAATTCCCTTGCACCCCACAAGGCTGGATTAACAGGTCTTTTTTACGTGGAGATTTTTATGGGGCATCCTGCGAGGATCAAACTCACTATTAAGTAGTAATGGATCTGCAAGACTAGCTTGGTAACCATTACACCACGTTTATTTTATTATTATTTTTTTTCTCGGTAATTTATGAGGAAGTGCGTCCCGGTCTCCTGCCTCAAAAATTGCTATCCGGTGACTATTAAAATAACGACTCAGCTCAGTCTATTCAAAACTATCCATCTTCATATCTATCTATCTCAATTTGTTCATATTTATCTATATTACTTTAAATACTAAGATTTTTTTATTCATGTTTGTTTAATGTCTTGTTTTTAGTTTAAATAAACAAGAATTACGACAAAAAAAGAAGCGACCCTCCCCCCAAATACATTTACTTGTCGAAAATATCTATCTATCTCTATTTGTTCATATCTATCTATATTATTTTGTTTGTTTATCTATCTATCTCAGTCTATTCCAAATTATATATCCATCTTCATATCTAAACAAGAATTACGACAAATTACGATAAATAAAAAAGAATTACGACGAGCTGGGGTTGTTATTTTGATAGTCACCAGGTAGCAATTTTTGAGGCAGGAGACTGGGACGCACTTCCTCATAAATTACCTTTTTCTCTACCCTGGTTTTGCCGGGTAGCCACTTCTAGTGTAAACATAGATTATTGTATATTGGTTTGCTTAAGATCTGATGAGCTCAAACAATGTGCTTTTTAAGGCCGAAAAGGAAAAAATAAAGAACTCCAAAGATTCCTTATCACCAACAATACCATTATCCACAAAATAGTAATATGTAAGTATGTATTGATCTTGTAGTTTTGGTAGAATTGGGAAAGGTATGCATCCAACTACCCTCCCCCCAGCTATGGATATTTACTGGCCAATAGAAAAAACTGATGTGATAACTGATTTGCATATGATTAGTGTCTGATTACGGTCAAGTCATGCTGAAAGCACCGGTTCCCAGTTATGGGTAAATTAAAAAGTCATCGGGTCGACCTATTGTCGGTATCAGCCAGACAGCGACGGAGTCTATTCCCTTTTCACTAGTGCTAGACCAAGGAGATTATTATAGCATCCGAGATGGAGCGCCACACCTACCTTCAGCTCCAATTTACTGCACAGATACGTGTGCTACTCATACGCTGAGTTGGCGAGGGCCTGTATCGAACCAGGAACCTTGTGATTCCTAGCCCAACGTTCTACCGACTGAGCTAGGGTAAATAGTTGGGTATATATTTACCAACTCCACTGCACAAGCAGGATGTGACACAAGGTCAATAAATGATGTGTATTAAGTATTATATAGATTGTTATTGTATATTTTTGTATTTATTGCAAAGGATATGGCTTATGGTCAAGTCATCTTGTAAGTACTGGTTCCCGCTAGATCACCAAAGTTAAGCAGTGATGAGCCTGTTCAGTACTTAGATGGGCAAGTACTGTAAGAAAGTGAATATCAAAATGAGTTGATTTGGCATTAAATGACTCAAAAAGGGATGACATGCCATAAAACAAAACATCTATCCATCCAACAATGGGATATGTAATAAAATTGCAAATCAGCATTTCTTTCTTGATTTTTTTTTTTTTTCTTGATTTTTTTTTTTTTTTCATTCCATAGAATTTTCATGGATCCTAGTTAAAGATCAAATATACATTTAAGTTATTTGTTCATGAGTTAGAATAATAGTATATACACATTTGGAGGTGTGTGGTGTAATGGTTAGAGTTGTAGGAAATGGACTTGTCAACCCAAGTTCAAATCATAGACAAAACTGTTTACCTTTCACATAGCACTAATACTCTTAGGAAAGGTATGCATCCAACTATTCTCCCTCCAGCTATGGCAGTAGAGCAGACTGGGCTCTTTAACTTTGGCTAGGTAACCAATCTAGAAGGAAAAGGAAAACTCTGAATTCAGACCTGTTAAACTAGTTTAAGAAATTGACCATGTGTCACATCCTGCTTGTGCGGAGGGGTTGGTAAATATGTATATACGCATGCTGCTGCAAAAGCCCCCCCCCCTGTGTGGACTTTATGATTATGATTTTTGGGGTCAGGCGTTGTTTCAGGGCAAAAGTATCATTACCACTTATTATATACTAGCAGTGGTTCCCCGGCGTTGCCTGGGTAGATGGGGATTTTTAAAAATTTAGTCCCATAGATCCATTATTACTTAATTGTGAACTGAATCCTTGTGGGATGCCCCATTTAAGTCCCTATGTAAAAAAAAAAAAATTGACCTTGCATTGATCCAGCTACTCTGAAAAGAAATGTTAATGTCTACTATCTAAAATATTAAATGAAAAAAATCCATGCTGTTATCATTTAAATTTTATTTTTTAATTATCTTCATGATTATAAATCAAATCTTTATTATTTTTGCTCAAAAACCAAGCCCTGGTAATATTTAATGTGTATATATATGTATATATATATATATATATATATATATATATATAAAACATGGTTTAATAATCGTTTGCAGATCTATTACTACTGAATAGCGAGTGTGATCCTCACAGGATGACTCGTAAAAAAGATCTTATTTTAATCCGGCCTGGTGGGAGGTCAAGGAATTTTTTTTCGTCAGATTAGAGGGAATGCCATCACATAATGATATAGTAAGAAATTTTAATTCAATAATTAACAATATTTTTAAGATAAGATATAAATAAGGCAATTTGTTAAATTGATATTTCAAATAAAAAAAATATGAAAAAAAATTATAAACTATAGAGGAGAAAACGTGGTTTAATAATCGTTTGCAGATTTATTACTACTGAATAGTGAGTTCGCTCCTCGCAGGATGAGTCATAAAAATCACATACACAAAAGTAGTGAACAATCATAAATTGACAGCATAATTGAAACGTACAAATTTTAAGTATCAAAACAAAAATATTTATGGAATTTTTTTCTGTGTTTTCATTAGAGAAGAAAATCACACGTACACATCTGTTTGTTGTAATTAGCCAACAATCAATAATTGTCATCTGTTTAGTGAAATATTACCGCGTAATCAAAAGTACAAATTTTTTAATATTTTTAATTCAATAATAATTTAATAATTTAAAATTTATTTTAAAATAGAATATAATTGAGAAATTAATTAAATTATCACTATATTTCAAAGCGAAAAAAAAAAAAAAATATACCAAATGAATAAAGACCGAAATTAAATCTAAATTTTATTTTTATTCAATTATAATTATATATATTGTATATTATTCTTCAAATTAAAAAGTGCACAAATGTCAAACCACTCTAAAAAGAAAAACTAATGCCTCCTATTTAAAATATTAAATGAAAAATAAAAAAAATAAAAACTTATTTTATTAAAAGGAATTTTGAATTTATTTATAATTTTTGGTACAAATGCAGAATATCACACAAGAAATAACATTATAATCACATTTTGAGAATGTACCGTTACCGAACATCTCAAAAACTATTAATACTACTATTTGTTTACAAAAAACAATGGCATATCATTTTAAGGTTAAATTATAAGGCTGTTTAATTTTTAAATGTATTCGAAAATATAAATAAAATCTTCATTATTTTTGCTTTAAAACCCAGACCGGGTGATATTTAATACGTATATCTAATTACTTTGTCGTTAATTGTTTTATTTTCGAAGATTCCCACGGACAAATTAATTGCAAATTCCTTTGCATATATTTATACAATAGATTGGATGTGCAGAAAACATAAATTAGCACTCATTGGCATGGAGAATGTTAACACCTTCTGACATTGGATTCTGACCAATAGGAAATAAGACAGAAATGGCAGAAAGTGCTAAAGTGGTATGATGTAATTCTGGAAGGTGTAGACAAATAGTGAAAATGTGTTGGCAATACAATATGCATAAAAGAACACACAGAAGACTAAAAAAAGTGTCACTGCTGCCTGACGTGCCTAGGAGTGCTTCCTTTTGTCAACCTCATATCTCTGCCTCCCTTTCAAGTATGTGATTAGGGCTGACATGATGTATACATACACAAGGATGCCTAAGAGAGGGTCAGGCAAAAATTTTCCTTGGTGGACCCCTTAAAACAGAGGGCAGCATGGCCATGTCTAAGAGCACTGCAGCAATTTCTTTTAGAATTTGCAAAATTTGTTTTTTATTTCTAAAAAGTAATCTACATATTGATATGCTAGTACCTACCTATATATGTTTATGATCCTTTGGTAATCACTGCTTGTACTACGATTTAAACACAAGTTCAAATCCTGGATAAAGCTGTTCGCATTTCACATAGGGTGTAATAGAAATATTATATTGAATTACAAGGACAAACAAAACTAAATAAGAATTTATATAAAAAGATCAAAATTATTCTTATTTAATTTTAATTGATTCCTATATAAAATTATATATAGGATTGCTTTTGATATGTTTGAAAATAAAACAATAATAATTGAAATCAATAACACCAAGTAATTTATCAAACCCAGATAATTTGTATATTGGTTTTAACAAAAATCAAATATACAAATTATCCATACCATATACTATATAAAGTGGGACACACATAGGTAGGTACAAATGGCCTATATATGCAAAGCAGCAGAGTGTCACAATCTGACTAGTTTAAAAAATCATCGAAAAGCTTTGATGATTTTTAAACTAGTCAGATTTTAACTTTGCATATATGGGGCCTTGACTTTTCAACTGCTTTTCACATATGTACTCCTGCCCTCTATTCTGATTTACCTTACAAAAAAATGATATCCTTGTCTACTGATAAGGATAGTGTCAAAAACTTTAGTTTGTTATGAACATTAAAAAAAACTTACCCTTTCATCCCCATCCAGAAATCCTTCTCTTTCTATTTTATTATCTATTGAAATCTGACGACTTTCCTAAGTTGTTTAGCTACCCTTTTGATACTACTTTACAAAAATTGCCCTTGTGTCATATCCTGCCTGTGTTGGAAAGGTTGGGTAAATACATACGGCTGATTTGAATTCAGTTTTCCTTCTCCTAGACTGGTTGCTGTATGAAGGTTAAAGATCCTCCAGTTTGCCCTACTATTTACCATAGCTAGAGGGAGAAAATGATTAATGCCTTTTCTAAGGGCATTAGCAGGAAGTGAATTGCAAACAGGATTTGAACTTGGGACCCCTGAGTCCATTTATGATGATAACTGTTAGGCCACACACATGTCCTTTATATTACAAGGAAGTATTTCTGTTGTTGTAAGAAGAGAAAGATTCAGGGTTAAACTTATTGGCTAATTCTGAAGGTTAGTCAAGTACTTGTAATTTATTGTAGTCTTGTTCATCGAATACGGTAATGAATTCTTAGTATTTATGGGTTTATTGTATGATGACCAGGATACTAAAAATGCTAAAAATACAAATTGCTTTGTGATAAGTCAATTGGATTGATAGGATGCAAGAAATTGTTTTCTGAGGATATTGACATCCAATTTGCAAGAAACATTTTTTTGACCCAATCTTATAATCAATTTTCATTTTTATTATAACCAATTTTCATTTATTTCATAATCAATTTTATTTATGTCTATTATTATAAACATTTTTATTTATTTTATAACCCTTTTTTCATTATTATTATAACCGATTTTATTGATTATTTTTATAACCATTTTTTCAATATTATTATAACCAATTTTTTATTTTATTTCATAACCAATTCTATTTATTATTATAACCATCATTATCTATATATCAATACTCGTGTTCCTTAATTGTATGGCCGTTATCATCTTGCAACACCCTCTGGTTAAAAATGAGTGTGTCCAAAGTGCCCAAGATGAAATGCAAAAAATGGGAATACCATTTATCTGGTGTTGCTTATCCGCTGAATTTTTATAGTATCATCACCTCAGCAAAATAATGGAACATTCTGTTTTTATTATAATGAAAGAAAGGACATGCTAGACAAAAAATATAAGAAAGAAAGAGAGTAAGAGATTGATAAAGAGAGGGAGTGAGAATATGAAAAACAATAACGCTCATTTGTTTCAATCTATGATAAAAAGAAGGAAAGAAAGAAAGAAAAAAACAAGTGAGGGAGAGAGTTAAATCAAGATTATTATACTTTTTATACCATGGTATAGCCACAGGTCCTGCTAGTTATTTATCATTATTATAACCATTATTATAATCAATTTATTTATTCATTAGTGCCAATTCTATTTATTTTGACATAACCAACTTTCCTTTTTTAAGGATATTTTGAATTTTTTTTTCAAAATAACACTGGAGTTCTCATTTTCTCTTACTTTAAAATGAATTTTTTTTTTATTACCTTTGATTGGTGTCCTGGGTATGATATTAAACTTCATTCAGTGGTGAAGTTCCGGTGCTGGAACTCTGGTGAGCATGGAGTTACCTGTTCATTGCCTTCACTCTTAAGTCCACTCTAACATAGAATGGTAGTACCTGTTAGGGTCCCATCTATTGGTCAAATAAATCTGTTTGAAAATGATTAGTATTAGTTAGGAATATGTGAAACCATATAATTGTGCAAATTTTTGTATTAGATAGGAATTCTTAATAACACAACTGTGTGCAAACAAATGATTATTATACACAAATAAAGTGTAATTAAAAAAAAAAGATTCCAATGGAACATTGAAAATATAAATGGTTATGATTATAATCAAACATTTACAAATGTAAAACATAAATGATGATACTAATTTTAACCTCAGTATAGTATGAATACAAGATATAATGCACCAGTTATTCTATTTAAAAACTTTTCCATTTTTTCAGGTCAGTTAACATTGTACCATGTATCTTTAAGAATCTGTGTTATGCCCCAAAGATACATGGTTAAAAGTTAATTGACCTGAAAAAATGTAAAAGTTTTTAAATAGAATAACTGGTGCATTATATCTTTTATTCATTTATATATCAACACTGAAAATTTCGTTAAATTCAGTTAATTCCCTGATTTTGGGTATTTTTTTTTTCTTTCGGCAGGGTGACATACGATGGTAGAATTTAGGTCCGTTAAGTTCAATTTTTAACCCATCAAATTATCAATTTGTCTTATTCATTACAAAAATTTCTTGTTTTTTTTTAAGTATTTATTTTTTTCAAAATTATGAAACGCTTGTCTCTTACTTTTTAGTTATGTATTAATAGTCAATTTATTGTTAGTTTAAATTACAAATTAAAATTTTCTTTAAAATCAGGAGTCCTGCATATAACTGAGAATCACTGTCTCAATTATTACCAAAAAAATTTTTTTTGTGTTTTAATAGACACAATTTACAAAAAAAAAATTGTTCTCGCTTGATTTTGAAGATATGATCAATAAAATGGCATCTATAGCTTGTCCCTCTATCAACCAATCTCTGTGAAATACCATATTTGATGGCTTATAAGATGTGCTTTTTTCTCCAAAAAAATGCCCCTGAAATATCACCCTGCATCTTATAAGGTCAAGGGTCAGCTATGGGTTACTGGCCAGTGGAGTTCTAGTGCTGCTGTGGCCATTAGATTAAACCTGAAACATCTCCAAAAATGTAAACAAGGTCTGTGTACACATGAAACTTTAAACATAGCGGGGAGGGCTACAGATATCAGGCAAAAACATATTTCACGTGTGTGTGTGTGTGTGTATGCGTGGTAATAATTTAATAATTTTTGGGAAATATTGTGTATGAACAAAAACTTCAAATATTCCACGTGTGTGTGTATATATATATATATATATATATATATATATATAATTTGTGTGTGTGTGGTAATAACCATGTTCTTGCTCATGTCTGATGATACTGTATTTATGCAGTTGAAATAAATTATTATGATGAAGCAAATTCAAAGTTTTTTCCTTCATTTAGTCACCAATATATATATATATATATATATATATATATATATATACATACATATATAGTTGTAACTCCAATCCGTTTGTTTATTCATAAACTCTTCCTAGGGTTTTGGAGATAGATCCCCATAAGCATATATATTCTGAAACTACATTACCCAAAATACTTGGATAAGTATACTTCATTTTGATCAAAGTGGGTCCTTGGGGGTCACTACTGAAATTTTTTTCACTTAGATTTAAATGAAATTGGTAAATGTCATTTTTCGTTTAAACCTGTTTATTCATTTTTAAATACCTACACAAATTGAGGTACGTCTTATAATCCTGTGCATCTTCTAAGCTGTAAAATACGGTAGAAAGAAAGAACATTTTTTTTTTTTTCTAATTTAATTTATTTTTTTAGGAAATACTAATTTGAGCAGAAACAAGATAATTAAGTTAAAATTAAAACAAATAAAAATAATGTTACAAATTGTCAGCTGTGAAAATTGCTATCAATCTATTTATGAGGGAAGAGTCTATGTATAACAAATATGAAAAAAACTTAATTGATATCCTTACGCTTATCCAGAAGTTTCTCTTTACGACTAAGTCTAGGCACACTTTCTACTTATATTTCATCAGCTGTTAATGTCCTGGCTCGATTCATTGTTTAGAGATTTGTCTTCACCTCAAGTAACCATAGTTACTTTTATAATGGCTGGCAGGAATCCAGCAGAACATTTTGCTCAATTTGATTGTCTTATTCTGCTGTCTAACCAGTATGTTTTGACGTAGTTTTCTTGGTCATCTGGTGTGTACGAACTTTGGATATCTCGTTCTGTTCACGCGGTCTCGTTTACCAACTCTGGATATTGAAGGTTTGTGATAATTCTCTTTGTGTGTTTTTAATTTATTTATGTTAACCCTTTTCGTACGATGTGTTTAACAACAAATCTAATGGCTGGAATCGGCCTAAAAAAAAAAAAAATGAAAGTTTCACAATTACAATACACTATTGGCATTGAGGTGTATATCACACCAGTGTATTTATAAGAGGATTTTTTTAATTCACTGATACTTCTAAAATTGACTGTTTTAGTAATAAAAAATTAATTAATTATTTTTTAAATTTATTTATTTAAAAAAAAAAATTCTAAGGCCTGGGTATATTGAACAAGTGGTACTTTTGTGGGAGGAGGGTATATAGCACAATAAATAGTCGAGCAGACTGAGCTCTTTAACCTTGGTGAGGCAACCAGTCTAAGAGAAGGAAAATTCTGGATTCAAACTTGTTAAACTCCACTTAAGAAATTGACCTTGTATTACATCCTACTCATGCAGAGAGATTGGAATATATATATATCTATATATATCTATATATATATCACAATATCCAGAATTTTTAAGTAATGTAGACTAAAGTTGTATCTCACCCTCATTCAATTAAGTGTATTTGGGTGACTTGAATTGCACCAAAAGGGTTAAGTTTTTTTTTCTGATAGATGTTAGAAGTTTTAAAAAAAAGTTTTAAGATGTATAAGATTTGTGTAATGTTGAATGATGTTTGCCTACCCTTTGTTGATTTCTTTATCCCATGTTTGACTGTTTTGGTGGGAGAAGGAGGAGGAAGAAAAAACAAACAAACAAACACATAAAAACAAAAACATTACTGTCTGTTTTGTCAGTCCCTCAAAAAGTAGACCAATGAAAAAAATTAGTTATTTTCCCTTTTAATTTTCAGTTTGTTGACTCTTAGAAAAAAAAAAATAGTGATTTATTAGATGTAATTTATGGTGGCATTTTGCAAATGAGACTAATTGCATTAAACATGAATTTTTAAATTTAAATTTTTACTTTCAATTTGAATGAATTCAGATCTTAAAAAAAAACAAAAGTAAAAATGTTAATACTATCTCAGTCCCATAATAGTTGTTACATGTTTTTTTGTTTTTTTAAAAATAAATTTCATAAATGTAACAACTATACCTTTATATTATAAATAAAGCACTTAAAAATATGCATTAATTTTCATAGTACTCTTAAAATTTATAAAAAAATTGTAACTAATTAAAATGGTTGGAGCTTATTATATAATGTGTTTATGTGTATAAAAATATGAACAAAATATTCAGAGGATGTATTCATTTATGAATAATAGTATGCCAATGTTTAAGTTTTAAAAATTAAAACATCTTCAGAGCAATATGGCTGAGAGGTTAAGGAGCTTGACAGACAAAAATTCTGTCAGGTTTCACTCCCGGCTAGAAGTCGAGCCTCACTGATGGGAAGTAACTGTCAAAACACTGTGTCTGTGGATGACTAATATATATATATATATAATAAAAGCAAAGTAAGCAGTAAAAAGTTTTAAAAAAAGAAAGATTTGTGTATAAACAAAGACTTAAAATTTATTTTTCCAAATTCCTATACACACAATTATTTTCTTTTTTTTTAAATATTTTTTTTTTTTTAACATTTTCTGCTTTTTAAGTATCAGATTTAATTTTTTCCAGATATGAGAATGGATATAAATTCCTCTGAAAATTTATGAGAAAAACTCAGAAAAAAGATTTTTCTTTTTTAAATTTTCAGTTTGTTGACACTTAGAAAAAGAAATGTTTTATTGCATATGAAAGTAGTTGCATTGAACATTATTTTTTTTTTCATTTTATTTTAGTTACCCTCTCCCACATTTGAATGGATTTATAAAATAAAATAAATGAAAATATCTTGATTGTTTATATAATTTTCTCCAATAGAACTATTGATATTAAGTATTAAAAAAAAATGTCAGATTTTGTCTTAGTTTTTTGTTATTTCTAAAAGTTTAAGGAATTAAAAAAAATCACGTGTATTTTCTGCCTAAAAATGGAAACTCTGAAATTTGACCTGTACAAGAGTATGTATGTGGAGTGAAAGAAATGATGTACCTCTGAGCTCAAAGTTTGTGCGAATGTGTCTTGTGTGCAAAATGAATGAAGGGCTCAAAAGAAAAGAAAATATGGCTGCCTTAACAGTTTGATTTAAGAAAACATGATCACGGCGCCAGGAGAATTAGCGAGAATGTATTTGTACGTATGTAAATATTTTCAAGATTAAGTTGTGCATAAAACACCAGGCATCAGACAGGGAAGGGTGTGAGATGCTTTGAAGTGTGTTATTGTGTATATGTTGGAGACTGCTGTGTTGTTGTTGCAATCGCTTGCAACAATAACGCAGCAGTAACACAACTTTATTGTCAGACTTTTTAGTTGCAAAAGTGATTACCGGATCAATTTGCAAAGATCAGTATAATATGTTGAAAATTTTTGGGAAATATTGTGTATGAACAAAAACTTAAAATATTACATGTGTATAGATCAGTCGGTAGAGTGTTCGGCTAGAAACCACAAGGTTCCTAGTTCGATACCGGCCCTCACCAACTCAGCGCATGAGTAGCACATGGATCTGTGCTGTAAAGTAAGGAGCTGATGGTAGGTGTGGCGCTCCACCTCAGACGCAAACACACTCTCCTTGGTCTAGCGCTAGTGAAAAGGGGATAGACTCCCTCGGTGATTGGCTGATACCGACTTTAGGCCACCCCGACGACTTATATATATATATGTAGTATATTAAGAAAATTGAAATAAAAACTTCGGATTCACTTCCATCTCTTCACACACACACACACACACACACACATATATATATATATATATATATATATATATATGGTTGTGTGTGTGTGTGTGGTAATAACTGTGTTTTTGTTCATGTCTGATGCTAATGCATTTGTTCTGTTGAAATGAATTATGATGAAGCAAATTTAAAGTTTTTTTTCCTTCATTTAGTCACTATATGTATGTATATACAAGGTGTATCATAAAAATATTGAGATTGAAGCTGTATTTACCCAGATAGAAATGAACAATGAATGGAACGTTAATTTTTTTTACAGAATATAAGGTGTGTCAAAAAGTACAAAAAAATCTCAATACCTTTTTGACACAACTTTATATATACGAGTTGTACTTCCTATCTGTTTGTTCATGAACTCCTCCTAGGGTTTATATATATTCTGAAACTATATTACCCAAAGTACTTGGATAAGTATACTTCTTTTTGATCAAAGTGAGTCCTTCAGGTCACATACATTGAACAATTTGGCAAAAAAAGGGTATCATTATGGCGATTCGATAATTTACTTCCAGTTTCTTTCCAAACAAAACAAACAAGGAACCTTGCCATATTTTTATTTCTAAGACGTCTTTTTTCTTTTAAGATTTTTTGGACGAATTTAATTTTTAGAATGTATTAAAAATAGTTTACACATGTAATATGCAAAATTTATTACATTTGTAATTTATTTTTAATATGTCCTCAACAATTAAATTCGGCCAAAATCATAAAAGAAAAAAAAAAGTCTTAGAAATCAATAACAAAAAACAACAAAAACACTAATGAAAATATCTAATTTGAGATAAAGTTCTAAGTTTCATGTAATTTTTTGCCAAATTGTTCAATCACTAGGACTGCATATTTTAACACGAAATGTGTTTTGAGTAACAGTTAATTTCATTTAAAATAATGTGCAAGTACAATTTTATGGTAGGAATTTAGTCACTTATAGTTAAAAATTACTTGTATATATAACAAAGTAATTATATATATATATAATTATATATATATTATATATATATATATATATATCTCATAAGGAAGAATCAATACAGTAATCCCATAAATTTATATATATATATATATATATATATATATATATATATATATAGTATTATCCTTTTTCATTCATCTAAAGTAACAAATTTTATTTTATTTGCAGATACTTTGTATATATAACAAAGTAATTATATTAATATAATATATATATATATATATATATAATATATATATTTTTTTTTTTTTAAGTATTATCCCTTTTTCATTCATTTAAAGTAACAAATTTTATTTTATTTGCAGATACGTGAATATATATAAATTCTACTGAGACAAGGAGAAACCATTTACTTTGGTCCGGAATTGTAGTCAGTGCCAGCTGTGGCCGGAGGAAGCAAAGTTCCTCACCATCCACAATGGCCACAGCATTGTTTTGCTGGGGGAGTGATCAACATGGACAGTTAGGCTTGGGTGCAGATGATTTGAATGTTGTCAGTGTCCCAAAGCTCTTACCCGTAACATTTGAAAACAAAGCTGAACACATTCAACACATTGCGTGTGGTCAGCATCATACCCTCATTGCTCTCAAAAATGGACAAACCTATTCATGTGGTAGTAATGATTACAGACAGCTTGGACATGATAAATCTGGAAACAGATTAGGTAAGATTCTTCAATTTCTTTCTTTGGTTTTCTTTTTACTTGTTTTTCTCTTGGTAGCAATATCTCATCTACTGAAGCATAGGTAAGGCATGAACTGCTATTGATGGGTTAACGACCATATGGAAATTTGATCACTGATAAAGTAAAATGGGAATTATTCTGCCTTCTCATTTGTGCAAAGGAAATGGGCAGTAGCTTAACCAAACAGTGATGAAAGAATATAAAACAATGATTAAAAAAATAATAGAAAGAAAAGACAGTAAATATAATGTAAAAGTTATTAAATGAATACATATATTTTAAGTAAAGAAGAGTTCAGTATTCTCCGTCAGCCTCAGGGTAAAAAAAGATTATGGGATTGTCTTTTCAAGAGTCGCATTATATGTGTCTAGTCATTATGACAAATTCTGAAAAAGTCTCGGATTAACTGTTAAAGTTTGATGACATGGTTGGTGCCGAATTGGCAGTTTAACTCTTAACATCCTATACCACCTCATTCCACCCGGCCAGAAGTCACATTCATTTTCCTAATCTACCCCAAATGATAGCCTTTATTTAAATGTAATATTAAACATATTTAGAAGTCTTAGATTTAAAAGAAATAACAGTTAATTTTAAATGAAAAGGCCATTTTAGCCATTTTTTGATAAATGGTTATAGAAATGGGGCTCTGGACTTAGAAAATTCTCAACAGGATGTTAAGAGTTAAGGGATGTCTTGGTGTGTCCTTCTTTTTCTAGGCAGGTTTTGACCTATGAATTAGGGGCCATGACTTTGGATGGCCAAGGATGGGTCTAAACAGATGTGTGAAATAAAATGGAAATTAATCCGACAGTATGAATATAATATATGAAAAACAAAGATGTTTACAAGCTGCATGGGCTCATCAGGAGGAAAATGTGTAAACCGTTTCGGGGCCTATCTCTCGACGGTTTAAAAAGCAACACCGGCCCTACCTCACTGATATGAGGACCTTCGCAATATAATGCATTGACGGCAATGTGGGTCGGTCATCAACAAAAATAAGATGGGAAAAATGACCGTTAGCAAAAACAGAACGCTGCTAGTCAAACGTTGGAATTAATCAAAAAAATGCCGCTGTCCTATATTAAAAATAATATGAATTTTATTAAAAATAAAATGAATCTATTTTAAAAAAAATGAATCTTATTTTTAAATTTTAAAAATAATCAGAAGCATAAAGTTATAAAATAAGACTCAAAAAAGTCTGATGTAGAGTTATTTAAAAAAGTGTAAATATGTATAAAAGTGTAAATATAAATATCAAAATTATTGTAATACAATCCAACTGTAAAATAAGTAGCCCACTTTTATAGGTAAATCCGAGGTGTTTTATGGATAAATATCATCAAAGGAGTAAACATTCACAGATAGATGTGTATGGGGGAGAAGGGGGACCTTTGATGAATGAAGAACAGGAATTCTTCCAAGTTGTAGCTCTGTCAGACTTGAAGTAAAAAAACACAAGTTAAAAACTGTTGTGGAAAATTTGTAAGGAGTAAATTAATTGGAAATCCAAGGATGAATCGAGACTGTCCAGCCACAGCACTACTGAATTGGCTAGAATACTGAGAAGAGTTCTGGAAAGCCGAGGAGAAATTGCTGTTTTCTCGGACTTTAATGAAAACCCCCAGTTACTACTGCTGTGGAAAAACTTGCAAGAAAATGAAAATGATTTATTTGCCAACTATTAATATCTTCAATTAAAGCAAACGTCAAATATGCATATATAAAAAGCATGAACTGCTATTGACAGGTATAACCATATAGAAATCGGATCTCTGATAAAGTAAAACAACTTCTTCCAAGCTGTGGCCATGTCAGTACTACTGTTATGGTTTGCACACTTGGACTTTATGGAAAAAAGAAGCTAAATGGGAATTACACAAGAATGCTGCATGCTGTTTTTGAAGAAATTCCTGGAAGCATTCATTCTATAAATCAGCAACTGTAAGGCTACTTACCTGCTCTCATCT
>JALAJA010000499.1:0-49560 GCA_023376005.1 Doryteuthis pealeii | reverse complement strand
AAAAAGAGAGAGATACCATAAACCCTGGTTTATTTAATTAATAGTATCTTTAACCGTGTATACAATTATAAATATTAGATAGGAATACTTGAAACCATAAAACTTTGAGTAAATTAATAGTATCTTTAACCGAGTATACAATTATAAATATAGATAGGAATACTTGAAACCATAAAACTTTGAGTAAATTAATAGTATCTTTAACCGAGTATACAATTATAAATATTAGATAGGAATACTTGAAAACATAAAACTTTGGGTAAATTAATAGTATCGTTAACCGTGTATACAATATGAGATAGGAATACTTGAAACCATAAAACTTTGGGTAGATTAATAGTTTCGTTAAACGTGTATACAATTATAAATATTAGACAGGCAATACTTGAAACCATAAAACCCTGGTTATTTAATTAATAGTATCTTTAACCGTGTATACAATTATAAATATTAGATAGGAATACTTGAACCATAAAACTTTGAGTAAATTAATAGTATCTTTAACCGAGTATACAATTATAAATATTAGATAGGATACTTGAAATCCAAAAACTTTGAGTAAATTAATAGTATTTTAACCGAGTATACAATTATAAATATTAGATAGGAATACTTGAAACCCTAAAACTTTGAGTAATTAATAGTATCTTTAACCGAGTATACAATTATAAATATTAGATAGGAATACTTGAAACCTAAAACTTTGAGTAAATTAATAGTATCTTTAACCGAGTATACAATTATAAATATAGATAGGAATACTTGAAACCATAAAACTTTGAGTAAATTAATAGTATCTTTAACCGAGTATAAATTATAAATATTAGATAGGAAATACTTGAAACCATAAAACTTTGGGTAAATTAATACTATCGTTAACCGTGTATACAATATGAGATAGGAATACTTGAAACCATAAAACTTTGGGTAATTAATATTTCGTTCAACCGTGTATACAATTATAAATATTAGACAGGAATACTTGAAACCATAAACCTGGTTTATTTAATTAATAGTATCTTTAACCGTGTATACAATTATAAATATTAGATAGGAATACTTGAAACCATAAAACTTTGAGTAATTAATAGTAGCTTTAACCGAGTATACAATTATAAATATTAGATAGGAATACTTGAACCATAAAACTTTGGGTAAATTAATAGTATCGTTAACCGTGTATACAATATGAGATAGGAATACTTGAAACCATAAAACTTTGGGTAGATTAATAGTTTCGTTAAACGTGTATACAATTATAAATATTAGACAGCAATACTTGAAACCATAAAACCTGGGTTATTTAATTAATAGTATCTTTAACCGTGTATACAATTATAAATATTAGATAGGAATACTTGAAACCATAAAACTTTGAGTAAATTAATAGTATCTTTAACCGAGTATACAATTATAAAATATTAGATAGGAATACTTGAAATCCAAAAACTTTGAGTAAATTAATAGTATCTTTAACGAGTATACAATTATAAATATTAGATAGGAATATTTGAAACCCTAAAACTTTGAGTAAATTAATAGTATCTTTAACCGAGTATACAATTATAAATATTAGATAGGAATACTTGAAACCCTAAAACTTTGAGTAAATTAATAGTATCTTTAACCGAGTATACAATTATAAATATTAGATAGGAATACTTGAAACCATAAAACTTTGGTAAATTAATAGTATCTTTAACCGAGTATACAATTATAAATATTAGATAGAATACTTGAAACCATAAAACTTTGGGTAAATTAATACTATCGTTAACCGTGTATACAATATGAGATAGGAATACTTGAAACCATAAAACTTTGGTAGATTAATAGTTTCGTTAACCGTGTATACAATTATAAATATTAGACAGGAATACTTGAAACCATAAAACCCTGGGTTATTTAATTAATAGTATCTTTAACGGTGTATACAATTATAAATATTAGATAGGAATACTTGAAACCCTAAAACTTTGAGTAAATTAATAGTATCTTTAACCGAGTATACAATTATAAATATTAGATAGGAATACTTGAAACCATAAAACTTTGAGTAAATTAATAGTATCTTTAACCGAGTATACAATTATAAATATTAGATAGGAATACTTGAAACATTAAAGCTTTGGGTAAATTAATAGTATCGTTAACCGTGTATACAATGAGATAGGAATACTTGAAACCATAAAACTTTGGGTAGATTAATAGTTTCGTTAAACGTGTATACAATTATAAATATTAGACAGGAATACTGAAACCATAAAACCCTGGGTTATTTAATTAATAGTATCGTTAACCGTGTATACAATATGAGATAGGAATACTTGAAACCATAAAACTTTGGGTAGATTAATAGTTTCGTTAAACGTGTATACAATTATAAATATTAGACAGGAATACTTGAAACCATAAAACCCTGGGTTATTTAATTAATAGTATCTTTAACCGTGTATACAATTATAAATATTAGATAGGAATACTTGAAACCCTAAAACTTTGTGTAAATTAATAGTATCTTTAACCGAGTATACAATTATAAATATTAGATAGGAATACTTGAAACCCTAAAACTTTGAGTAAATTAATAGTATCTTTAACCGAGTATACAATTATAAATATTAGATAGGAATACTTGAAACCATAAAACTTTGGGTAAATTAATACTATCGTTAACCGTGTATACAATATGAGATAGGAATACTTGAAACTAAAACTTTGGGTAGATTATATAACCGTGTATACAATTATAATATTAGATAGGAATACTTGAAACCATAAAACCCTCGGTTATTTAATTAATAGTATCTTTAACCGTGTATACAATTATAAAATATTAGATAGGAATACTTTGAAACCTAAAACTTTGAGTAAATTAATAGTATCTTTAACCGAGTATACAATTATAAATATTAGATAGGAATACTTGAAACCTAAAACTTTGAGTAATTAATAGTATCTTTAACCGAGTATACAATTATAAATATTAGATAGGAATACTTGAAACCCTAAAACTTTGAGTAAATTAATAGTATCTTAACCGAGTTATAAATTATAAATATAGATAGGAATACTTGAAACCTAAAACTTTGAGTAAATTAATAGTATCTTTAACGAGTATACAATTATAAATATTAGATAGGAATACTTGAAACCATAAAACTTTGAGTAAATTAATAGTATCTTTAACCGAGTATACAATTATAAATATTAGATAGGAATACTTGAAACCATAAAACTTTGGTAAATTAATACTATCGTTAACCGTGTATACAATATGAGATAGGAATACTTGAAACCATAAAACTTTGGGTAGATTATAGTTTCGTTAACCGTGTATAAATTATAAATATTAGACAGGAATACTTGAAACCATAAAACCTGGGTTATTTAATTAATAGTATCTTTAACCGTGTATACAATTATAAATATTAGATAGGAATACTTGAAACCCTAAAACTTTGAGTAAATTAATAGTATCTTTAACCGAGTATACAATTATAAATATTAGATAGGAATACTTGAAACCATAAAACTTTGAGTAAATTAATAGTAGCTTTAACCGAGTATACAATTATAAATATTAGATAGGAATACTTGAAACCATAAAACTTTGGGTAAATTAATAGTATCATTAACCGTGTATACAATATGAGATAGGAATACTTGAAACCATAAAAACTTTGGGTAGATTAATAGTTTCGTTAAACGTGTATACAATTATAAATATTAGACAGCAATACTTGAAACCATAAAACCCTGGGTTATTTAATTAATAGTATCTTTAACCGTGTATACAATTATAAATATTAGATAGGAATACTTGATAGATAGAATACTTGAGTAAATTAATAGTATCTTTAACCGAGTATCAATTATAAATATTAGATAGGAATATTTGAAACCTAAAACTTTGAGTAAATTAATAGTATCTTTAACCGAGTATACAATTATAAATATTAGATAGGAATACTTGAAACCCTAAAACTTTGAGTAAATTAATAGTATCTTTAACCGAGTATACAATTATAAATATTAGATAGGAATACTTGAAACCATAAAACTTGAGTAAATTAATAGTATCTTTAACCGAGTATACAATTATAAATATTTGATAGGAATACTTGAAACCCTAAAACTTTGAGTAAATTAATAGTATCTTTAACCGAGTATACAATTATAAATATTAGATAGGAATACTTGAAACCATAAAACTTTGAGTAAATTAATAGTATCTTTAACCGAGTATACAATTATAAATATTAGATAGGAATACTTGAAACCATAAAACTTTGGGTAAATTAATACTATCGTTAACCGTGTATACAATATGAGATAGGAATACTTGAAACCATAAAACTTTGGGTAGATTAATAGTTTCGTTAACCGTGTATACAATTATTAAATATTAGACAGGAATACTTGAAACCATAAAACCCTGGGTTATTTAATTAATAGTATCTTTAACCGTGTATACAATTATAAATATTAGATAGGAATACTTGAAACCCTAAAACTTTGAGTAAATTAATAGTATCTTTAACCGAGTATACAATTATAAATATTAGATAGGAATACTTGAAACCATAAAACTTTGAGTAAATTAATAGTATCTTTAACCGAGTATACAATTATAAATATTAGATAGGAATACTTGAAACCATAAAACTTTGGGTAAATTAATACTATCGTTAACCGTGTATACAATATGAGATAGGAATACTTGAAACCATAAAACTTTGGGTAGATTAATAGTTTCGTTAACCGTGTATACAATTATAAATATTAGACAGGAATACTTGAAACCATAAAACTCTGGGTTATTTAATTAATAGTATCTTTAACCGTGTATACAATTATAAATATTAGTAGGAATACTTGAAATCCTAAAACTTTGAGTAAATTAATAGTATCTTTAACCGAGTATACAATTATAAATATTAGATAGGAATACTTGAAACCCTAAAACTTTGAGTGAATTAATAGTATCTTTAACCGAGTATACAATTATAAATATTAGATAGGAATACTTGAAACCCTAAAACTTTGAGTAAATTAATAGTATCTTTAACCGAGTATACAATAAATATTAGATACTTGAAACCATAAAACTTTGTGTAAATTAATAGTATCTTTAACGAGTATACAATTATAAATATTAGATAGGAATACTTGAAACCATAAAACTTTGTGTAAATTAATAGTATCTTTAACCGAGTATACAATTATAAATATTAGATAGGAATACTTGAAACCATAAACTTTGGGTAAATTAATACTATCGTTAACCGTGTATACAATATGAGATAGGAATACTTGAAACCATAAAACTTTCGGTAGATTAATAGTTTCGTTAACCGTGTATACAATTATAAATATTAGACAGGAATACTTGAAACCATAAAACTCTGGGTTATTTAATTAATAGTATCTTTAACCGTGTATACAATTATAAATATTAGATAGGAATACTTGAAATCATAAAACTTTGAGTAAATTAATAGTATCTTTAACCGAGTATACAATTATAAATATTAGATAGGAATACTTGAAACCATAAAACTTTGTGTAAATTAATAGTATCTTTAACCGAGTATACAATTATAAATATTAGATAGGAATACTTGAAACCATAAAACTTTGTGTAAATTAATAGTATCTTTAACCGAGTATACAATTATAAATATTAGATAGGAATACTTGAAACCATAAAACTTTGGGTAAATTAATACTATCGTTAACCGTGTATACAATATGAGATAGGAATACTTGAAACCATAAAACTTTGGGTAGATTAATAGTTTCGTTAAACGTGTATACAATTATAAATATTAGACAGGAATACTTGAAACCATAAAACCCTGGGTTATTTAATTAATAGTATCTTTAACCGTGTATACAATTATAAATATTAGATAGGAATACTTGAAACCCTAATACTTTGAATAAATTAATAGTATCTTTAACCGAGTATACAATTATAAATATTAGATAGGAATACTTGAAACCATAAAACTTTGAGTAAATTAATAATATCGTTAACTGAGTATACGAGTTTCTGGTGACCTCAAAATCGTCTTTTTGTTGCTAGGCAGGTTTTGATCCATAAGTTTTAGTGGCCTATAATATTGACGGAGAGAAATGGCTTAAATCAGAGATGAGATGTGTGTAGACTAATAGGGATGAGTAGAAAAAAGAGATTGGTGTGTGGGTGAGAGGCAGACCTTTAGATTAAAACTATAACAACAATGCATCATTTGTATTAAAGTAGCTACTTGAACCTAAAATTGTTTGCAAATGATTGTCATAAAATTACTTGAAACTATGTAACTTTTTAAACAAATGACCATTATTATATAGAAACAATTACTTGAAACCATATATGTATTTGTATTAGAGAGATCTACTTGAAAGAAATAAAGTATAGGACAATCCCGTTAGTATAGATTTATATCACATCATTTGCTCTTAAGTTTTATTATTATTATTATTATTATTTTATATGATAATATTTATATTATTAGTTGACAGCCAAATTGTTGAACCCAAAAATATTTTTGTTTAATTCATTTTAAAATTTATAAAAGAGAAATTTATTACTGTTCCTTATAAAACTAACCCCTAACCCTAATCCTAAGCCCTAACAAACAACCGTATTTTAATGATGTAAATGAAAAAAATGTCCTTATGAAATGAGATCGCAAAAGGGGTGCCTAAAGGTAAATGGTCCGAGAAATTTATTACTTTTCCATTATTTTTAAAACAATTTTATAATTGCTATTTTCAACTGGTTTGAAAAAATCTTTTTTTTTATCTAAATATCTTTTCTGATAAAACACACGGATATGCATAAGGGGTGCCTAAAGGTTGTTATATCAGTAATTGCTCACTGATAAGAACGTAAGACTTGGGGTCACGGGGAGTTGAATAAAAGTTGTAAACCTATCAACACGTGTTCTGGTCTTGTCTTCTCTTAGCTCGTAATTAGCATTGTCCTGTTATTAACCTAACCTTCGGTAGAAGTACGCTCGTGCATGAAACATGGTGTCAGAAGTGGATTTTTTACTTTGAAAAGGAAAAGTAATACCAACTAAAAGGAACCCGAAAGAAAAAAAATGTTCAGCCTACAACCTCCAGGAAACTTTGATTTTACCGAAGTCGCAACATGGTCAACATGGCGTCAGAATTTTCAACGGTTTCAAGTAGCTTCTAAACTAAGCAATGAACCAGCGGAAACCCAAATAAGCACTTTGATATATTGTATGGAAACTGAAGCTGAACTAATTTATAAATCACTGTCCTTTAAGAAAAAGGAAGATGAAAAAAAATTCGACGTGATTTTATGCAAATTTGATGCTAACTTTATGCCAAAAAAAAAAAAAAATATTATACACGAGCGCGCGAAATTCTACCGGAGAACGCAAAAGGATGGAGAAACAATAGAAAAATTCATCAGAGGACTGTATGAATTAGCAGAAAACTGTGACTTCCCTAAAAAAAAAAAAAATGACCAGATAAGAGACCGTTTAGTCATTGGACTGAAAAGCAAGGACTTATCACAAAAACTACAATTAATTGAAGACCTCAGCCTTGAAAAGGCAATCGAAATAGCTCGTAGCTATGAGCAAGTACAAGTTCAAATGGAAGAAATAGAGGAGTCGTCTGTTGATGCGGTAAAACAAAATAAAAAGAAATTCACAAAACAACCAGAATGGAAAAATCATCCCCATTACTTTCATACAAATTCTTTTGGAATTTTTTTTATATTAATGAATATTTTACAGCATTACACACACACACACACACACACACAACACACACATATATATATATATATATATATATAGACAATGCTAGAGAATTTTTGACTCTCTCTCTCTCTCTCTCTGTCTCTCTCTCTCTCCATATATATATATATATATATATATATATATGTGTGTGAAAATAAAATGGAAATTAATCCGACAGTATGAATAAGATATAATGAAAAAACAAACGATGTTTACAACTGAAATAGGCTCATCAGAAGAGAAAGTGTGCAAACCGTTTCGGAGCCAATTCTCTTGACGGTTTTTAAAAAGCAACACTCGGCCCATCCTCAACTAATATGAGGACCCTATTGCGTTATAATGTATCAACCGCACGTGGGTCGGTCATCAACAAAAAACAAGACGGGAAAAAGACCGTTAGTAAAAACATATATATATATATATATATATATATATATATAACTTTATTATTCATAGAAATTAACAATAAACATATTTTCTTGAAACACACGCACAATTCATATATATATATATATATATATATATTAATATATATGTGTGTGTGTGTGTGTGTGTGTGTGTGTATGTATCTGGGTGTATAGTTGGACACCAGTCTTTCGTTAATGAATGTTTGATTAAAGAGAACTGACAAAGAAGAATGTATGTATTTACCCAAGCCATCTGTCACGGGAAGGATGCAACATAAGGTTAATTTTTAAGAGTTTTTTTTTCTTCTAGACTGGTTGCCTTACCAAAGCTAAAGAACCCAGTCAACCCTATTATTTAGCCATAGATGGACAAGTGAAAAGAGATGGATTCATACCTTTCTCAATGTTCTTAATGCGAGCAGCTTTGGACTTGGCTGTGCTATTTTTCAAGAAGAAAAATAAGGGACTAAGAGTCATAGCTTATGCCTCTCGTACCCTTACACAAACAGAGAAAGATACGCTCAAATTGAAAAGGAATGTTTAGCAAGCGTATGGGCCTCCAGAAGTCCAATGGAGCAAACTGATAGTAATACTGAGGAAGATGTAGAAACGTTCATAAACAGTATAGAAAAAACTAGACCAGTTACTAGTAGAAAATTAAAAGAAATCAGCAATGCTACATCGAAGGACACAAAACTACAAGAGGTTATCCAGTTCACATTGAAGGGTTGGCCTAGAAAAGAAGATAGTTTAAAGGAAGGAGTAAAACCCTATTTTGCTCACAGGAATGATTTTTCCGTACATCAGAAAATTTTGTATTACCAAGATAGGTTAGTGATCCCACAAAATCTTAGAGAGGAAATGCTTCGAGCAATACACACAGGACATTTGGGATTGAATAAATGCCGAGAGCGAGCGAAAATGTCGGTATGGTGGCCGAAAATATCACATGAAATAGATGATTTCATCAAACAGTGTGATTTTTGTAACTGTCATCGAGCTGCAAACCCAAATGAAACTTTAAAACCACCCCCCTTACCAGAGAGACCTTGGCAGAAGGTAGGAACAGACATTTTGAAATTGAATGGGGAGTATTACTTAGTCGTGACAGATTACTTCTCTCGTTACTTGGAAATAGTAAAATTAAATCCAATAACAAGTAGAACTGTAATTGGAAAATTAAAGAACATGTTCGCACGTTGGGGGGGGGGCGGATGAACTAAGCGACTGTGCGGGACAATTCACAAGTGCAGAGTTCAGAGAATTTTTGAAAAATTATGGATTTACATGTAAAACAGTGAGTCCTTTTTTTCCACAAGCAAACGGACCGGCTGAAAGTGCAGTAAAAATTGCGAAAAGAATTTTGCAACAACCAGACATATTTCTGGCATTAATGGCATACCGTAGTACACCAATAACCGCTACAGGTTATAGCCCAGCAGAACTCTTGATGGGCAGGAAAATGAAAACAATATTACTCAGTCACCCAAATAAACTAAAACCTGAATGGCCAAATTTTAAGGAAGTAAAAGAGAAAGATGGGTCATATAAAACAAAAATATTATGATAAAAGACATGGAGGTAAAGATTTAAAACCTCTAAAAGTGGGAGACCGAATCCGTGAGAAAACGGACGAAGATAAAACGTGGAAAAATACAGGAACTGTAATAGCAGCAAATAAAAAAAATAGGACATATACAATAAAATTAGACTCTGGTAAATTCCTAAAAAGGAACAGGAAACATTTACTGTTTATTAGAGGAAAAGATTATAATGTCCAAGAAGAAAAAAGAAACGAAAGAAAACAATATCCATTTAAAAATAAGGAGCAAAGTTCGAGAACTACGAAAGGACGATTAATACAAACACCTCAATACTTAAAAGACTTTGTGTGAAAAAAATTTTTTTTTAGATAAATAAATAAAAGATGAAAAAAAGGGAAGGTGTTATATCAGTAATTGCTTACTGATAAGAAAGAAATAAAGGGTTATGCCCCTTGTTTCGTAGTTGTGACTTGGGGTCACGGGGAGTTGAATAAAAGTTGTAAACCTATCAACACGTGGTCTGGTCTTGTCTCCTCTTAACTCGTAATTAGCATTGTCCTGTTACTAACCCAACCTTCGGTAGAAGTACACTCGTGCATGAAACAAAGGTCACATGGTCCAAGAAATTTATTTCTGTCACTTTATTTTTTAAAACAATTTTATAATTGCTATATTCAACTGGTTTGAAAACATCTTTTTGTTTATCTAAATATCTTTTCTGTCAAAAACATACGGATATGCATAAGGGGTGCCTAAAGGTCACATGGTCCGAGAAATTTATTACTTTTCCTTTATTTTTTAAAACAATTTTATAATTGCTATATTGAACTGGTTTGAAAACATCTTTTTGTTTATCTAAATATTTTCTGACAAACACACACGGATATGCATAAGGGGTGCCTAAAGGTCACATGGTCCGAGAAATTATATTCTGTCCTTTATTTTTTAAAAACAATTTTATAATTGCTATATTCAACTGGTTTGAAAACATCTTTTTTTTTATCTAAATATCTTTTCTGGCAAACACACACGGATATGCATAAGGGGTGCCTAAAGGTCACATGGTCCAAGAAATTATTTCTGTCCTTTATTTTTTAAAACAATTTTATAATTGCTATATTCAACTGGTTTGAAAACATCTTTTTGTTTATCTAAATATCTTTCTGACAAACACACACGGATATGCATAAGGGGTGCCTAAAGGTCACATGGTCCGAAAATTTATTTCTGTCCCTTTATTTTTTAAAACAATTTTATAATTGCTATATTCAACTGGTTTGAAAACATCTTTTTGTTTATCTAAATATTTTTCTGACAAACACACACGGATATGCATAAGGGGTGCCTAAAGGTCACATGGTCCGAGAAATTTTATTTCTGTCCTTTATTTTTTAAACAATTTTATAATTGCTATATTCAACTGGTTTGAAAACATCTTTTTGTTTATCTAAATATTTTTCTGACAAACACACACGGATATGCATAAGGGGTGCCTAAAGGTCACATGGTCCAAGAAATTTATTTCTGTCCCTTTATTTTTTAAAACAATTTTATAATTGCTATATTCAACTGGTTTGAAAACATCTTTTTGTTTATCTAAATATCTTTTCTGACAAACACACACGGATATGCATAAGGGGTGCCTAAAGGTCACATGGTCCAAGAAATTTATTTCTGTCCCTTTATTTTTTAAAACAATTTTATAATTGCTATATTCAACTGGTTTGAAAACATCTTTTTGTTTATCTAAATATCTTTTCTGACAAACACACACGGATATGCATAAGGGGTGCCTAAAGTCACATGGTCCAAGAAATTTATTTCTGTCCTTTATTTTTTAAAACAATTTTATAATTGCTATATTCAACTGGTTTGAAAACATCTTTTTGTTTATCTAAATATTTTTCTGACAAACACACACGGATATGCATAAGGGGTGCCTAAAGGTCACATGATCCGAGAAATATATTACTTTTCCTTTATTTTTTAAAACAATTTTATAATTGCTATATTCAACTGGTTTGAAAACATCTTTTTGTTTATCTAAATATCTTTCTGACAAACACACACGGATATGCATAAGGGGTGCCTAAAGGTCACATGATCCGAGAAATATATTACTTTTCCTTTATTTTTTAAAACAATTTTATAATTGCTATATTCAACTGGTTTGAAAACATTTTTTGTTTATCTAAATATTTTTCTGACAAACACACACGGATATGCATAAGGGGTGCCTAAAGGTCACATGATCCGAGAAATATATTACTTTTCCTTTATTTTTTAAAACAATTTTATAATTGCTATATTCAACTGGTTTAAAAACATCTTTTTGTTTATCTAAATATCTTTTCTGAAACACACACGGATATGCATAAGGGGTGCCTAAAGGTCACATGATCCGAGAAATTATTACTTTCCTTTATTTTTTAAAACAATTTTATAATTGCTATATTCAACTGGTTTGAAAACATCTTTTTGTTTATCTAAATATTTTTCTGACAAACACACACGGATATGCATAAGGGGTGCCTAAAGGTCACATGATCCGAGAAATTTATTACTTTTCCTTTATTTTTAAAACAATTTTATAATTGCTATATTCAACTGGTTTGAAAACATCTTTTTGTTTATCTAAATATTTTCTGACAAACACACACGGATATGCATAAGGGGTGCCTAAAGGTCACATGATCCGAGAAATATATTACTTTTCCTTTATTTTTTAAAACAATTTTATAATTGCTATATTCAACTGGTTTGAAAACATCTTTTTGTTTATCTAAAATATTTTTCTGACAAACACACACGGATATGCATAAGGGGTGCCTAAAGGTCACATGATCCGAGAAATTTATTACTTTTCCTTTATTTTTTAAAACAATTTTATAATTGCTATATTCAACTGGTTTGAAAACATCTTTTTGTTTATCTAAATATTTTTCTGACAAACACACACGGATATGCATAAGGGTGCCTAAAGGTCACATGATCCGAGAAATTTATTTTTTCCTTTATTTTTTAAAACAATTTTATAATTGCTATATTCAACTGGTTTGAAAACATCTTTTGTTTATCTAAATATTTTTTCTGACAAACACACACGGATATGCATAAGGGGTGCCTAAAGGTCACATGATCCGAGAAATTTATTACTTTTCCTTTATTTTTAAAACAATTTTATAATTGCTATATTCAACTGGTTTAAAACATCTTTTTGTTTATCTAAATATTTTTCTGACAAACACACACGGATATGCATAAGGGGTGCCTAAAGGTCACATGATCCGAGAAATTTATTTTTCCTTTATTTTTTAAAACAATTTTATAATTGCTATATTCAACTGGTTTGAAAACATCTTTTTGTTTATCTAAATATTTTTCTGACAAACACACACGGATATGCATAAGGGGTGCCTAAAGGTCACATGATCCGAGAAATATTACTTTTCCTTTATTTTTTAAAACAATTTTATAATTGCTATATTCAACTGGTTGAAAACATCTTTTTGTTTATCTAAATATCTTTTCTGACAAACACACACGGATATGCATAAGGGGTGCCTAAAGGTCACATGAGAAATTTATTACTTTTCCTTTATTTTTTAAAACAATTTTATAATTGCTATATTCAACTGGTTGAAAACATCTTTTTGTTTATCTAAATATCTTTTCTGACAAACACACACGGATATGCATAAGGGGTGCCTAAAGGTCACATGATCCGAGAAATTTATACTTTTCCTTTATTTTTTAAAACAATTTTTATAATTGCTATATTCAACTGGTTTGAAAACATCTTTTTGTTTATCTAAATATCTTTCTGGCAAACACACACGGATATGCATAAGGGGTGCCTAAAGGTCACATGTCCGAGAAATTTATTACTTTTCCTTTATTTTTTAAAAACAATTTTATAATTGCTATATTCAACTGGTTTGAAAAAATCTTTTTGTTTATCTAAATATCTTTTCTGGCAAAGTTCCTTTGATGAGTGCTCAAAGAAAAAATGGTTTGGTTTCGTTTTTTAATGGCATACCTATCTTCGTGGATTATGTAAAGCCTAAATTTAATTTATTTTCAAACTTAAAGAGGAGAAATTTATTACTGCAATATTAGCCAATAAATACAACATTAATTCATAACAACTGTTTGGTTTTTTCAAATTTCCTCTCTGATATCCTGTTGGATTCAGTACCTATATATATATATATATATATATATATATATATATATATATATATATATGAAATAGATATTTTAGACAAAACAAACACATGATGTTAAAATTCGCTGACAGAAATCTGTTTCTACTCTTTATTGAAGTGGTCTTCATCAAGAGCGAGTTTAAAACCTTCAAGTAATAACCATGATTTAAAAAATTATTTCTATTGATTAAAAATTGATTAAGTATATTTTATCTGGTTTCTATATAAAACTATTCCTAAGCAGAGTAACGTAGTTTCGGTCACAGACAGAATCGATATATATATATATATATATATATATATATATATATATATATATATATATATATATATATATATATATATATAAACCGATTCTGTCTGTAACCGAAACTACGTTACTCTGCTTAGGAATAGTTTTATATAGAAACCAAATAAGATATACTTAAAATAAGTGCAATCTTTTTATATGCGCTCTTATTTAATTTCGTTAGTCTTTTTAATTTAATATATTTTATTATATTAAAACTTATATATATATATATATATATATATATATATATATATATATATATATATATATATATATATATATGTGTGTGTGTGTGTGTGTTCTTTTTTTTTCTTTCTTTTCGAAGTCCGTCGCAGATGACGATAAAGTCACACCATGTCTTCATTTGTGGACCCTATGGTGGCTCATTAGTCAATTCTGTACTTGCAGATACGGTTACACATATTGCAGGGGAAATTCCCATCTACATTTGGTTGTTCATGATGACGAAGACGTCGCCGCTCTACAGTCCTGTTTATCTCATTATTGAGCTGCTTAGCTCCTGTGCGGCAGGTGTCTCGCCAATCCTGTCTATTGGAAGCCAGATCTTCCATATAAATGAATATAAATAAACTTTTGTTAAATCTGTGTTGTTATTTTAACATTACTTGGATTCATAATAAAAAGATATTTACAGGACCGGTAAAAGAAGCATAAAATAGGTATACCCAAAGATTCGGCTGCTACGAATTTTAAAAACGAATTGAAATTAATTAAATCGATTATTTAAGATCAAGTTTTTGTTTAAATAAAAAAGAAGTAACATTAGTAAAAAAAAAAAAAAAAAAAAGATTACACATGTAATTTATTTTTTATGAATTTAAAACGATTTCATCTTGAAAGTGTGATTAAGATAACCGTATTTAAAAAAAATGCTTAAAATCCGTGTTTACAAAATAAATTGTAACATTCGTAATTGCAAGAAATTTACCAAAGATCAGGGAATCAGTTATTTTATTTCAAAACTTTAAGTATTTCTGCTATGATGAAATGATATATAAAATTCATTTAAAATATGAGCAGCATAATTGTAAGTTTTAAATGTCATTATTACATTCTAAAAAAATATTTTTTAATAACAACTTTACTTTAGTATCAATCGTTGATATTTTATTTGGTCAAAAACTGTATTAGAAATTTATCACTCCCCTTTTAAACGGAACAAATATTGATGTATATTTTTTTTCTTTTATAGAGTAATAACCAATTACATTATATCGAAATTAGAATTATCGAAATGAGTAAAAAAATTTTCCAAAAATTTGTTTTTAGATTTTATTTTCATTTTATTTTCAGATTATTCGTACTTATTTATTACCCAAGCTGATTCTAAAAAAATATTTTCTATTCACACCTTTGGTCTTTTGTCTTTTTATTTATGCAAAAAATAGTATCAATCACATATATACCACACCGATATTTTGCGCCCGAAAAACAAGTGGAGTCAAAATTAAATGACCTGAGAAAAATCAGAAAATTTTGAAATATTATATTATCTATCTCCTATTATTATACTAAAGCTGAGATTATCACCTTTTAATGTCTAAAGGTTTTTTTTTTACTAAATAGTTGCATGACATAAAGCATATTCTACTATAATTTAATCCAAAATCTAATTATTGTTTGAAAATTTCCATTTTATTTTATTCTAATTAGTCGTAATTTGCAATTAATAAAAAATCAACCATTCCCTTTTTTTCGAAATAGAAATTGAAATGTTTTTTCAGTATTTTCATTTATAACATTACCAAAATATTGGAAAACTTTTGACTCCCCTAATTGTGACTCACATTACCAAAATATTGCAAAACCTTTGACTTCCCTAATTGTGACTCACATTACCAAAATATTGCAAAACCTTTGACTCCCCTAATTGTGACTCACATTACCAAAATATTGCAAAACCTTTGACTCTCCTAATTGTGACTCACATTACCAAATATTGCAAAACTTTGACTCCCCTAATTGTGACTCACATTACCAAAATATTGCAAAACTTTTGACTCCCCTAATTGTGACTCACATTACAAAATATTGCAAAACTTTTGACTCCCCTAATTGTGACACACATTACCAAAATATTGCAAAACTTTTGACTCTTCATGAATATGTTCTGTAATCATTTAAAACCTTCAAGTAATAACCATGATTTTAAAAATTATTTTTATTGATTAAAAATCTTCTTGCATTAATAAACTTATACCTCTGTGTGTCACACCCTGTCGTCACCTCAGATAAGAAAGGGAAGAATAGAAACATGCTACTTATCAGAAAGAAAATGAAAGCTAAAAATATAATAAGAATGAAAAAAGAAAGAGACAGAAAGAGAAAGTAAGAAAGAAAGAAAGAAAGAAAGAAAGAAAGAGGGTGATAAAAATTAGTCTATTATAGAGTGGCAAGTGGTTTTAAGGTTTAAACGTGTCTGGATATTTTCTGTGCATGTTCTTAGCGTTTTGACTTAGTCTTTATTCACCGGTCATAGCCGCCAAGTGACAAGGGAATATCTCCCTGGCCAAGTATTAGTGACTAGACACAGTTAAGGACTAAACTAAAAGGACCGAGAGATTCTCTTAAGGGTCGGAAGTGAGTCCTTTTTCAGCGCATGCGCTGAGGCTTCTTCCGGTGAAGGTTCATGGGAGTTTATCTTTTTTTTTTATTCTAATTTTATTTTAATCCCCCCACACTATTTACCAATTTCATATAAAAATGGCTGGTAAAATTGTGGTAAGAGTTTTTAGGTAGATTGGGTTTGAGTTAGGGCGGATCTGCGTCAAAATTTTAGATTGAAGAGACAA
The DNA here is from genome assembly GCA_023376005.1 of Doryteuthis pealeii. NCBI lineage: Eukaryota > Metazoa > Mollusca > Cephalopoda > Myopsida > Loliginidae > Doryteuthis > Doryteuthis pealeii. The sequence goes on along the minus strand of JALAJA010000499.1, from coordinate 32,506 downwards.
GTCCTAATTTTCAAAAATTTAATATATCGCCTGAATGGCTGTCGGCCATCCAGGCGATATATTAAATCTGTTTTCTTTTGTCGTTTGCCAGTCAGTTAAAATTCAAAATTATGTAGATTAAGCGAGATTTTTTCTTTTTTTTTTTTTTCAAATAATTAAGTTTCTTAGATTTAAAAAAAATAAGCAAATTACTAATTATTTTTTCAATTTTAAACGAATTTTATATAATAAATTATTTATGGTATAAAGTTATTTACGGTAAATAAACCATCAATTAAAAGCGGTGTAAACTGGAATAATATTCCCCAAAGAAAATTCCGGGAATATTGTATTCATAAACAAAATATATTTATTTCATTTTTATCTAATTTGTAACTTTTAAACTGATTTCCTAAAAAATAAAACATTACAATTTGGGGAAAATATTTTGTGTCATTATTTATCATGTTAAATCCTAACTATCACTATAAGTACACTAGCACGGTTCAAAAATCTACCTCCCCTACAGCTCTAATGGTCTCAGCATATTCTTTGTTCTTCGGTGTATTTGCATCATACAACTCAGTCTACATTCACTGCAAACATATATACACAGGGGATGAATCCTCAGGTGTCATTGGGGAATTGGAATTGGTAATTCTTCTACTGTTGACATAGGGAGCATCTGAAATATTTTCATATTCATCGTTCTCCTGAATTTCCCCCAAGGGAAATTCGTTGGACTCCCCAGATAGATCGACATATCCATCGGTTGTTCCACTTTGCTCCAACGGAATTTCAATTGAAGAATCAGAAAATCTCCGCATATATATGATTCTCATCATCTTCCCCCACAGGAATGTCACTCGTGGGGTTTGCAGTTTCAGTATTTTGGGTCCTTTTTGCTATCCGGAGTCTGCAAAAGATTAAAATAAAAATAAATAAACTAATAAATCTATATACAATGGTACCTTAAATTACGTGCTCGTGCATGTACCATGAAACATGTACCATGAAACATGTACCACATATCTGCCACTCAGCATTATTTCAATAAATATAAACACAAAATTTATATTTTCTGATTCATTATCTGTACAAATTACACTAAAAACACAAAAAACTTGATGACCCATTAATTGTCAATTTACTAAGTAAAATCAGTTCACTATCTGAGTGAAAAGAAGTTGTGATAGGTTTGATCCCAAGTCATATTGGAATAACGGGAAATGACAAAGTCGATTCAACTGCAAAATATGTCATGAATAAAGAAATTGATGAAAACTTCAAGATCATTTATACAGATCTAAAGAACCAAATAAAATAATCATTAAACCAAAATTTGATCCCAAGTCATATTGGAATAACGGGAAATGACAAAGTTGATTCAGCTGCAAAATATGTCATGAATAAAGAAATTGATGAAAACTTCAAGATCATTTATACAGATCTAAAGAACCAAATAAAATAATCATCAAACCAAAATTGGCAATAACGTTGAAATAGTAGAACACCAAATAAATTATCAATTAAGCTAGCAATCGCAAAATGGAAACCGGAATATAGAAATTCCTCAGGAGAATAAGAAGTAATACTGGCTCGGCTACGCATTGGCCACACAAGATTTACGCACTATTTTACACTCAAACAAGATGAACAATCACGGTGTGAAACATGACAAACACCATGCACTGTCAAAGATTTTTTGATAGAACGTAGAGACTTCACACTTATCAGAAAGAAAATGTTCAACGTAAATAATATGAGGGATCTGTTTGAAAATACTAACATGGAGGATATTTTATCCTTCGTGAGAGAAATAAAAATATAACGAAAATTATGAATCAGATTTTAAATCTGATACATCAACGAAACTATCTTTTTAATTTTTAAACATTTTTTGTCTTTAAATAAGATGGGAGCTGCACTCCACCTGCCTCCCATCACACAAACAACCCGAGTAAGACGAACAAGATATGTTGGAATTGCTGGAGAAGCAAGGACAAACTCATTAGTAACCTTTTTTTCACTATGTTTGTTGGTTTCTTGCCCAATACTATATAATCAATGCATACCTTTCAGAACTGGGTTATTTCCTAGTTGAGTAACATGGTAACCCAGAAAAAACAGAACCCAAATTATTTATTCATTTTCCCATTAAACTAACCCTAAACCCCAACCCTAACCCTAACCTTATTTGAAATTTATTTTGTTTCAAGATATATGAAACACTTTCGACAAATAAATTTCTATAAAGTGGTACCTTTGAATTACGAGTTTAATTCGTTCTACTTTCAAGGTTATCTAAAATTTCAAGGAGAAAAGGTAGTAATATCTCATCTACAGAAAGTGATATTAATGCTCGCATAAGAAAGACATAGTCCGATGTAAACCGATTATCAGTCATATGGAAATCAGATCTCACTGACAAATTAAAACGACAATTCTTAAAAGCCGTAGTCGTATCAGTGTTACTGTATGGCTGCACCACTTGGATCCTAAAGAAGAGTCTAGAAAATAAATAAGATGGGAGCTGCACAAGAACATTGCGTGCGATCTTAAATAAATCGTGGAAACAACACTTCACAAGGAACCAAGTGTACAGCCACCTGCCTCCCATCGCACAAACCACCTGAGTAAGACGAACAAGATATGTTGGAATTGCTGAAGAAGCAAGGACAAACACATTAGCAACCTTTTTTTTTCACTTTGTTTTGTTTGTTTCTTGTCCAGTTCTGTATAATCAATGCACACCTTTCAGAACTGTTTATGTGAAGAAATTTCAAATGATTATTTAAGAAAGATGAAGATGTTAGTTCGATAAATAAACACCTGTTTAATAATTGCAAGATTTACCTGTAAAAGATGAAAGCAGCCAACAGGAAAATAAGCAGCAAAATAATTCCAACGGCCCCCAAAATGATGAACACTGAAAATATAAACCCAAAATATTAGCATCAGAATGGAATAAAATAATTAAACAAAAACAGTCAATATTAAGATAAGAAATTCCCTGTTGTGAAGTCAGAGTGCTCACAATAACCGGAACTTTTGATGGAAGGTAAAATGGCGGTGAAGTGAAGTTAAATTTATTTATTAAATTTAGCTTCGTTTACCATTAACGTTTTTTCTTTCTTTCCTTTTCTTTTTCTTTTAACATTTTCTTTCTTTCCTTCTTTCGTTCTTTCTTTCTCCCTTTCTTTCTTTCTTTCTTTCTCTTTCACTTACCATTTGTTGTTGATGAATTTTCTTCTTCTTTATTTTCGTTGTAATCTGCAAGAAATAGAGTAAAGATCGATAGAAAAAATATAATACTTATGTTTCTTTCTTTCTTCTCTCTTTTTCTTTTATTCTTTCTTTCTTTTTTCTTTTTTCTTTCTTCTTTCTTTCTTTCTTTCTTTTCTTTCTTTCTTCTCTTTCTTTCTTTCTTTTACTTAAATTTCTCTTTTTCTTTCTTCTTCTTTACTTAAATTTCTTTCTTTCTTTTTTCTTTCTTTCTTTCTTCTTTCTTTCTTTTACCTTTCTTTCTCTTTCTTTCTTTTACCTTTCTTTCTCTTTTCTTTCTTTCTTTTACTTAAATTTCTTCTTTTTTCTTTTTTCTTTCTTTCTTTCTTTACTTAAATTTCATTCTTTCTTTTTTTTCTTTCTTCTTTACTTAATTTCTTCTTTTCTTTTTCTTCTTTTCTTTCTTTCTTTCTTTTTTCTTTCTTTCTTTCTTTCTTTCTTTTCTTTCTTTCTTTCTTTTCTTTTTCTTTCTTTCTTTCTTTCTTTCTTTCTTTCTTTCTTTCTTTTACTTAAATTTCATTCTTTCTTTTTTCTCTTTCTTTTTACTTAAATTTCATTCTTTTTCTTTCTTTCTTCTTTTACTTAAATTTCTTTCTTTCTTTTTTTTCTTTTTTACTTAAATTTCATTTTTTCTTTTTTTCTTTGTTTCTTTTACTTAAATTTATTTTCTTTCTTTCTTTCTTTTCTTTCTTTCCCATTTTTGCTTTCTTTAACATAGCCTTTCTTTCTTCTCTCTTTCTTTTTTTTCTTTCTTTCTTTCTTTCTTTCCCTTTCTTTCTTTCTTTCTTTCCCCTTCCTTTCTTCTTTCTTTCTTTCTTTCCCTTTACATTTTTTGCCTTATTTTTTAAATTTAAATTTATTTATTAAATTTAGCTTCGTTTACCATACACGTTTTTTCTTTCTTTTTCTCTTTTTTTAACATTTTCTTTTCTTTATTTTTCTTTCTTTCTTTCTTTCTTTCTTTCTTTCTTTCATTCTTTCTTCCTTTCTTTCTTTTTTTCTTTTCTTTCTTCCTTCTTTCTTTTCTTTCTTTCTTTCTTTCTTCCTTTCTCCCTTTCTTTTTCTTTCTTTCATTCTTTCTTCCTTTCTTTCTTTTCTTTCTTTCTTTCTTTCTTCCTTCTTTCTTTTTCTTTCTTTCTTTCTTTCTTTCTTTCTTTTTCTTTTTTTTCTTTTCTTTCTTTCTTTTCTTCTTTTCTTCTTTTCTTTCATTCTTTCATTCTTTCTTTCATTCTTTTTCCTTTCTTTCTTTTTCTTTCTTTCTTTCTTCCTTTCTCCCTTTCTTTCTTTCATTCTTTCGTTCTTTCTTTCTTTCTTCCTATCTCTCTTTCTTTCTTCCTTTCTTTCATTCTTTCTTTCTTTCTTTCTTTCTTTCTTTCTTTCTTTCTTTCTTTCTTTCTTTCTTTCTTTTCGTTCTTTTGATTCTTTCTTTCTTTCTTTCTTTTCTTTCTTTCTTTTTCTTTCTTCTTATAGTGTTTTGATTCTTCTTTCTTCTTTCTTTCTTTCTTTCTTTCACATTTTTTTGCTTTCTTTAACATTGCCTTTCTTTCTATTTTAACTTTAGCTTTTTTTATTACTTTCTTTCTTTTACTTAACTTTCTTTCTTTCTTTTTTTTTTCTTGTTTGTCTTTTCTTTCTTTCTTTCTTTCTTTCTTGTTTCTTTTCTTTCTTTCTTTCTTTCTTTTATTTAAATTTCTTTCTTTCTTTTTCTTCTTTTGTTTCTTTTTTCTTTTTCTTTATTTCACTTACCATTTGTTGTCGAGGAAGTTCCGGGGAAGAAATCTCCAAAACCGACATCATCTTTGTTGTAAACTGCAAGAAACAGAGTAAAGTTTGATAGAAAATATCACACACACACACACACACACACACACACACACATACACACAGACACACAAACATACGCACACACACACACACACACTCAGACACACACGCACACACACACACACACACCAGTTTTGATTTGGGATTTTCTACTGGTTCAATTCCTTTTAAGGTCTGTGCCAATAATGCGAATGGATAGAAAAATGCGTGAATGACGGATTTCAACTTTAGTTAACAGGGAACTTCCAAATAAGAACCGTGTCTGTTATCAACCTAAGGTCAACTGGTTCAATTCCTTTTAAGATCAGTGGCAATAATGCGAATGGATAGAAAAGGCTTGGATGACGGATTTCAACTTTAGTTAACAGGAACTTCCAAAAATAAGAACAGTGTCTGTTATCAACCTAAGGTCAACTGGTTCAATTCCTTTTAAGATCAGTGGCAATAATGCGAATGGATAGAAATGGGATCAACTTTAGTTAACAGTGAACCCCAATATTGTAAAGACTTTAAGACGACAATTTCTAACTAGACTCTGTTAAACCTTCAGAAAAAATGTATATTCAACAAACCTGGGTCCCCTTATTTAATGACCATCGTATATTTAGAATGAAGTAGAAAGATTTTTGAAGAAGAAATTAATAAAGAAATCTTACCTTTAAAAAGAATTATTGTTCTTCGCCATAAGAACAATTTACATTTTTCACAAGTGAAGGAGGAAAATTGATAATAATAATCATAAGAAGAAAATTTTTTCTGTCAAATTGAGTCATGTTCCCCATTAGTCCACGTAATACAAAAATGTGGTACATCTTCGAATCCGAAATAATTCCGTTCCCAAAATTCTCTGAATAAATACAGCCTTTTCCAGAAATGCTATAATTACCATTCACTAAAGTGCACTTGATATTATCTGAAATTTGAAAAAAATATACATTTAAAATATTGATCAATGTTGACATAAAAAATAAAGATTGAATTTAAAAAAAAGGCGTTATGTGAAATGCAAACATTCTTGCCCAGGCATTTGCTCAGAAACACAAACACAAACCTACATACATACACACACACACACGCACACACACACACACACACACACACATATATATATATATATATATATATATATATATATATATATATATACTTCTAGGATCATATTTACTTCTCATACTGTCGTGTGGAAGAAGTCACTATAAGAGGAATAGAAACTTACTTCTAAACAAAACGAAAAATCTAAGAAAGTCCAGTTGGTGTAGGGGTTATGATCTTCGCCTGTCAGCTTGACAGTCGGGTTTCGAATGACGCACAAGGCGGTCTTCCTATCTATAGCTCTGCTGATGAGGCCTAATAGGCCGAAATGTACATACAGAGATTGATTTTTCTCGATTTGTTTAGCCTTACATTTAAATAGGTATGCCCACCTAATTAATTAATTATTAATTAATTAACTTTCAAAATTAGGTACGACTTTAATTAAGCACATATTCTCCCAAAAATTGTCTGCTAAAAAAAGCCATATCATAAACACATCGCTAATGTGTATTTACTTCTCATATATATATATATATATATATATATATATATATATATATATATATATATATATATGGCAACGGCTATATTCTTCATATTAATGATAATAATACTAATCCCCTACAGACCCCATGTCAAGATCTGTTCATACCAAAAAAATACACACACCCACGAACACATATACACACGAACACAAACGCCCAAAGGCCAGCATTGCACACTCGTAAAATAATGTGAATGTGAGCGAGACCCACTGACCTGTATACATAACCTTTGCACTGTCCATAAACACACATACACATTCATAACAACACCACATACATACGCATAACATTTCATCATACGCATCCTATGTCTGTCAAACTTTTTGTAATTTTGTAATTTTTGATTTTCCTTACATTTGAAACAACGTCACCTGAAGATTGTTTGCACTTACGCATGCATGAAACCGAACGGTTGGGATCGTTCCTTTGTCATCAAGTAAATAGATATGTAAAACCTTTATATATTTATTATATATACTAGCAAATGTATGCACCCTCCGGGTGCAAGTATTTAAGTTTTAATATAATAAAATATCATATTAAATTAGAAAGGCTAATGAAACTGAATAAGAATGTAGATAAAAAGATTTGGAACAGAGGGGGTATGATTGAAAAATAGAACAACTTTGAAACTATTCCATCATTTTCCCTTACTCCCGTCTTTCATTGTTAAATTTTCCTAATTTAACTGTTTAGTTAAAATAGGAAGTAAAGAATAATATTAGTTATTTCTTCTTGTTAAGGGATTTCTTTTAAGATTTATCTCCGAGATTTTTGCTCATATTTATTAAGAAAAAAACAAACAATTAGAAATCAATAATACCAAGCGCATATTTAATAAAATTAAACTTTTAATATCAATATGCAAATTAGCTTTCCTGTTCACGCTGTAACCCGCTATTTTGTTGAATATATAAATACAATTGCATGTTATTAGAATGTAGATAAAGTCAAAAGTATTAATAAGGTATAACAATTTTATCAATAACTGAGGTTTAAATAAAAATAAATTCATGGTGAATGTGACGTCAATAACTAAGGGAATTGTGACTTGAGTAGTGATTTAGTTTCGGCTTCAGACAGACAAACACACAATCTCCATTATAATAAGATATATATATATATATATATATATATATATATATATATATGGCAACGGCTATATTCTTCATATTAATAATATTGATAATACTAAGTGTGATTATAATTTATATTTAAGGATAAAGGTGATTATGAAAGAGAGAGAGAGAGAGAGAGAGAGAGAGGGGGGATCCAAGACCATTCTAAATGAAGTCATCAAATTTGAAATAAAATAAAACTATTCAAAATTGTAATACTCACTTTTCAGACAAATATAAGAGACTGTTTTATTTTCCTTTATGTCACAAAAACTTTTATTATTGCATTCTGGGTAATCAAAAAATTCTGCGTGATCAGAAGGATGTGTAAAAAGAACTGAATCTTTACAAGTGATATTGGTTGGTCCATTGGCTGTTTGTATAAAACTTTCATCTGTAAAAGAAGCAAAGTATATATATATATATAGTAAAAGTTGAAATGACATTGCCGTGCCATGACGGAGACTTATAGCAAGCTAAGTGTCTCTTAATTTATCTTAAATTCTGGTGTATTTGGTTGTTGTAATACTTCTTAAATTTCATTATTTTGCACCTAAATTATTTTCATCTTTACAGGGATATATTTTTAAAAAAAAGAAAAAAAAAGAAAAAGTCACCAGTCTTGCTAAAATGGCTAGAATCCAAACCAATCCCCCCCCCCACCCTCTCTCACTATTAAAGCACTGGTTGTTTGAAAACAAGTCAGTAAAAGTTGAAATGACATTGCCGTGCCATGACAGAGACTTATAGCAAGCTAAGTGTCTCTTAAATTCTGGTGTATTCGGTTTGTTGTAAAATATTCGCATCTACTTAATAAGCTTTTGCTTTTCTAATAGAAAAAGGTACCTGTGGACTTTAACTAAGTTAAAACTTAGGAAAATCTAAAAAAAATTTTTTAATTTTTTTTACGGTGTGGTGGACCCGTAGATCTCGTCAGATCATCTACCTGCGTTCCCCAAAGTCTCCCAGTCATCTTGCCTCGGCTTGTCACTGATACTTGACTTTGGGGAAGGAGAGCATGCGGTGCGTGTCGCACAAGCGCACAACATGTAAAACAAAAACATGTGCAGATATTTCTACAAGTCCCAGAGTGATGGAGCGATGTGAGGTGTGCAGGCCTGACGGGATGGAAGCATGCAGATTTGAATCTACATACGGCGTGATTCGTGACCTACTTAACGTCACCGCCTTGGCGAGGTTGTGGGCGAATGAGTAGCCCCTTGGTTAACACTGTTCACCCAGTCACTTGGGAGGTGTCTATAAAAGCTGGCCTAAACAAATGCCGATTCACCTATCAAGCTCTTCAGAAACCAACATTTCGACGGTTATCCACATTAGCTGGGCGAAAACTAGAAAATACTACAACACAAAACAAGGCTAAGAACAGCCACTTGGAATGTCTGGACACCTCCCGATCTTGAGAGGGAAGTATCTCGATAAGGGGCAGACAGATGCTCTTGCGGAAATCAGCTTTAGCTATAAGAAGTTTGAGGTAAGTTGACTCGAGCCCTCCATTCTGAAGCGACACATGACGGACGCCATGGAAACATTTCCTACATTGAAGTCTGACCTGTGTGGCAGCGCCTGTATGTCGAGGATTTCATGTGTGATAGGGTACATAAAAACAAGCTGGATCCGTGGGCCATCTGCATGCTCACAACTGCTCACATCTGGACTACTTGTAGAAATGGCCTTATTCTGTCAAGAAGCGGCAATCACCACATATATATATATATATATATATATATATATATATATATTATCATTTATTATTATATACTAAAGCTGAGTAAATTAACTTTTATCTCCTAATGTTTTTTTCCTTTTCTTATTTAGTTTAATGACACAAAACACATCTCAAAATATTCCTTAGATTTAGGATTAGATTATGTTTGAAAAAAAGAATCGATTTTATTGGTTCTAATTAGAATTTGCAGTTAAGTCAAAAACTCACCCGTCCCTTACTTGACATTCTGTCAGTTTCTTTCACCCTCTCTCTATATATCTTGATTAATTCCTCTTTAAATATGTTAGTGTCCCTCTGAGCTTCAAGAGAGATTGAAGTTGAGAGAGAGAGAGAGAGAGAGAGAGAGAGAGAGAGAGAGAGAGAGAGAGAGAGAGAGAGAGAGAAGAGAGAAAATTAACTTCCTTTTCCAGCAGACAATGACTGCTGATCTACAACATACAAATAATGTGAGATGGCAAATCTCTCTCTCTCTCTCTCTCTCTCTCTCTCTCTCTCTCTCTCTCTCTCTCTCTCTCTCTCTCTCTATCTATCTCTCTCTCTCTCTCTCCAGCCCCATGAAATCTGCACGTTTACCTTTTTGCTTATTTCTGTGTATGCTTAGACGTAACTTTCTGACACCATACCGTAATCAGTAGATACTCTTTCAAAAGAGGAGTATGCCTCACAGTTCATAGCGCTGTTTATCCACTTTTTATTTATTAATATGTAATTCAGCTTTAGAGTTATTTGGGGATGTGTAAGTCCATAATTTATCCTCGATTTAGGAATGAAACGAATAAAATATTTACCCTTTTCTTTTCCCCATTGAACAGGCGTGGAGGAACTTCCAGTGAAGAACTCTCCAAAATCTGTTTTATTTTTGTTGGAAGCTGCAAGAAATAGAATAAAGTTTATATATCTATATATATAAAAGGAAGTTTGGTATGTACGTGTCGACTTATAACTCACAAACTGGAGGTCATTCATATTTGAAATCTTGCATACCACTTAATATGCTTATAACTAAGAAACACTCAAATTTGTTTTTTGTTTTTAATAATTAATCGATATAATTCAATAATTAAGAAAAAATTAAAAAATATCATATAAAGACAACCCCTCTCCACTACCCTCGACACGAGTCCACTTTTTACATTTCAAGACCGAAAAATCAAAAACTACCGTTAACAATCTTCAGCCACTCCCACCTCAGCCACCGTCGGCACCTTTGAAGTGGCTTCAGCCGACAGAGACAGACGCCATCTGTAGGCCTCGCTAAAAAAAAAAAAGAAGGAAAAAAAAAGATCCTGAAATAAACAACACTCCCGTTAAAGAACACTTCCGCTTAACCCACGCCACAGGTTGTGAACTTGCCGTTAAAAGACTCCCACCCAAGCCCATTGTATAAAAAAGAAAGACAATTTTTTTTATTTCTAAATTATTTTAGAAATAAAAAATCGTCTTGGATGGGGCTCTTATTCTAAGTATATAATTTTAGCAAAACTTTTATCACTTAAACGCAATAAGCAATTAAGAAATAAATTTGAGTTTTTGCCATATGTACAAAACAATTTTTAGAAAAATAGATTTAAGTTCCCAAAAATGCAAAAGTTAAGGATTACATTTTTAAAATAATATTTTAAATGTAAAAAAAAAAAAACATAATTCAAAAAATAAATATTGTAATGTACAAATTCTCGGCAATGTTTTTAATTCTATAAATTATTTTCCTCTTATCCTCTTTCTCTGGTGTCCTTAAATTTTTTTAGTCCGGTCAATGACCGGGTACTTTTGCTAGTATATATATATATATATATATATATATATATAGTTGTAAAAGAAGTTGTTTCCCTAACGCGGTTTCGGTGTTATTCCAACACCTTCATCAGGGGGATTGAGTGTAATTTTTTTTCTGGTTACTTTATATGGCTAGACTGATATCCTTCTATTTCTTCCTGAAGATAATCTAAGTAGGCTGCTAGTTTGTAGTCGGGGTTCAATTTCTCCTATTTTGACCTATTTGGGTAGTAGCGCGCTGTAACATTATACTTTTATTACCCCTTACCACTATCTTCAACTTACTCTATTGACCTTTGTGGGGTCAGTTAGTTTGGAGTATGGCTAAGCTTTTTAATTTCTGTCTTTATTTCTTCTAGTAGTTTTTCTTTGTTACTGCTATATCTTAATTTACTGTATTATGCCTTTATTGATTAAATAATTAAATTAATCCCCCTGATGAAGGTGTTGGAATAACACCGAAACCGCGATCGGGAAACAACTTCTTTTACAACTATTAATGCTCTATATTCACAATATATTGAGCCCTATTGGATTAACTACTTACGCTATGTTCACATAGTAGTACCCGTAAATATATATATATATATATATATATATATATATATATATATATATATATATATATACACTTGGAACTGTAAGAAATAGAGTAATGTTTGATACAACAAAAATAGCACACACATACATAATGAAGGGATACTTCACACCCGCTAGAGCTCCAGATGTGGAGCCTCACCACCAGATACTGTTTTCAGACCCAGGACACCCCTTTTGATGGGGGTGGGTCTTTCTCTCGACAGAGTATGAAAATTGGTAGGTGAAAATATATACAACAATTTAATAATAAAATGATAACAAAAAAGAACATTTTGGGACAAGAAATTGAATTGATTTCAAAATGTCACTTTTAACTTTTATTGAAATACGTAACCCCAGACAAGTTGTCATGCCTTTAAAATCAATCAATCAATAATTGATATCATATAACTGTTTTCAAACAACTGTGGAGTTTGGAGTTACCCATTCATTGCCATTACTCCCAGGTACACTCTCGAATTGGTAGTACAAGGCGGACAAGCATTGGGTTTAGCTAAATCACAAGGTTTGATATCGACCCCTTCACAAACTCAGTGAATGAGTAGCACAGCTTGGATTTCTGCAATAAAGTGTGGAGCTGAGCAAGAAAATGGGAATCTTTAGTTAACAGTGAACGTCCCAGTAAGAAACGTGTCTGTTAACAGCCTAAGGTCAACTGGTTCAATTCCTTTGAAGATCTTTGGCAATAATGCGAATCGATGGAAAAGTCATGAACGACGGATTTCTACTTTAGTTAACAGCGAACTTCCACGTAAGAACCGTGTCTGTTATCAGCCTTGGGTCAACTGGTTCAATTCCTTTGGCAATAATGTGAATGGGTGGAATTGTAATCACTGCTGGCGATATTACATCTGCGATATCACATATACATCTAGTGGTGAGGTTCCAGTTCTCGGGCTGTTAGGATCGATAGTCCCTATACTGTTGTCCCTATTTGTTGATATCACATATGTGAAATCACATCTGCATCTAGTGATAAGGTTCTAATTCTAGAGCTGTTCGGACAGGTAGTCACGGAGTGGTAGTCCCTTTTTGTTGATATAACATATGTGAAATCACATCTACATCTAGTGGTGATGTTCCTATTCTAGAGCTCTTAGAATTCTGAACCGGAATGGTATCAGCCTTGGGTCAACTGATTCAAATCCTTTTAAGGTATGTGGCAATAATGTGAATGGATGGCAAAAGGCATGAACGACGGGTTTCAACTTTGTCGATATCGTATCTATTTATTGTCTCAAATTATTTGTTTCTTAGATTTTATTTAATTCCGTATTCAATTGTTTCTTAAGACTTTAAATCTCGTGTTTGTTATTTGATATCATAGGTCGGTACGATTCGAACCCTGGAGAAATAAGTTCGTACGATTCGAACCCTTGTGAAATAATTATTTTCGTTATATTTTTGAAAGGCCATGGATTCATTTCGTTATGTTGCTTACACAACGTAAAAAACATCTATCTATCTATTTATGTAAACTCTCTCTCTCTCTCTCTCTCTCTCTCTCTATATATATTATATATATATATATATATATATATATATAAATATGTGTGTGTGTGTGGGTGTGTGTGTGTATGTATGTGTGCGGGTGTGGGTGTGCGTGTATTAACAGTTAAATAACCAGACACATAATATGGGTGCTATATTTATGTGTTAATAGTGCTCAATATCTTGGATAGAGCATTTATATCTAAGTTAGAGTTGCGTGTGTATTCAAAATGGCGGCAAATCAAACAGAGTGCTTCAGGCTTGAACAGATGTTTGTTGGTGGTTGAGAAATACAAATCATTTGAAATTTAAAGTGATTATTCAACAGAGGTCTGTTATCAAATTGTTGGTAGTTGAGAAGTACAAACCATAGGGAATTAAAAGTGATTATTCAACAGAGGTCTGTTATCAAATTGTTGGTAGTGAGAAGTACAAACCATAGGGAATTAAAAGTGATTATTCAACAGAGGTCTGTTATCAAAGGTAGAGAAGTACAAACCATAGGGAATTAAAAGTGATTATTCACAAGAGGTCTGTTATCAAATTGTTGGTAGTGAGAAGTACAAACCATAGGGAATTAAAAGTGATTATTCAACAGAGGTCTGTTATCAAATTGTTGGTAGTTGAGAAGTACAAACCATAGGGAATTAAAAGTGATTATTCAACAGAGGTCTGTTATCAAATTGTTGGTAGTTGAGAAGTACAAACCATATTGAATTTAAAGAAGAGTGTTTGATGTGTAGAGAAAACGATGTTTTGTAAAAAAATCTTTACTAATGAGCTAAACATTTTTTTCACCGCGAGTCTAAGTCCTCTTATTTATTGAATGAGCCACGTGTATTTAAAATGGAGTAGAAAGATTTTTGAAGAAGAAATTAATAAAGAAATCTTACCTTTATAAATAATCGCCGTTTTACGGTAAAGTTTTATTTTAGTTGTTTTACAAATGATTGACTGAAAGCCTCTATATCTATATGTTGCATGGTTATACAATTCGGAAATTTCTCCATGTAGTAAAAAAATGTGGTTGCTTTTCAAATTCGGGAAAGTAATGTCCATATTTTCTTCTGAATAAAAACATCCTTTTTCAGGAATAGTAAGATGAGGTTTCCACAAAACGCAGTGAACTGTCCCTAGAATAAAAAAAAAAATTAAAATATGTTGAATACTGAAACGCACTGAAAAAAAAAAGATTGAATGTTAAAAATTTAGTGTTATGTGAAATGTAAACAGATTCGTCCAGGATTCGAACATGGATAACCGAGTTAATTTGCTGCACCTCAACATTTCTCCTTAAATATTGAATTATCCTCGTAGATTGATTGATGAATTCATCTTATTTTTTAATGACATTCGTCGATAGAGTTTGTTTTTATTTTTATTTCTAAATACATCGAGGCTGATTAATGCGCATGGTATTGTTTTATCCTAAATAAAGAATTGTAAACGTGGGTGTCCCTCCAACTATCAGCAGCAGTCATTTGAGGGCCATGTAGCAGCAGTCATTTGAGGGCTATCAGCAGCAGTCATTTGGGGGCTATCAGCAGCAGTCATTTGGGGCTTATCAGCAGCAGTCATTTTGAAGGCTATCAGCAGCAGTCATTTGGGGGCTATCAGCAGCTGTCATTTGAGGGCTCTCAGCAGCAGTCATTTGGGGGCTATCAGCAGCAGTCATTTGAGGGCTATCAGCAGCAGTCATTTGAGGGCTTTCAGCAGCAGTCATTTGGGGGCTTTCAGCAGCAGTCATTTGAGGGCTCTCAGCAGCAGTCATTTGCGGGCCAACAGCAGCAGTCATTTGAGGGCTATCAGCAGCAGTCATTTGGGGGATATCAGCAGCATTAATTTAGGGGCTATCAGCAGCAGTCCTTTTGGGGGCTATCAGCAGCAGTCCTTTTGGGGGCTATCAGCAGCAGTCCTTTTGGGGGCTATCACCAGCTGTCTTTTTGGGGCTATCACCAGCAGTCATTTAGGGCTATCAACAGCAATCATTTAGGGGCTATCAGCAGTATGCAGATAAGAATCAAACATTATTATTGACATCGTAAAAAATATTTCCCCTAATATATTTTAGGAAAAAACTATTTCAGACATATCTTCATCAAAAGAAAAACAATTCTGGAAATTTTCGTGAAAATCAGACCATTAATTGATATTTCATATATTTTTTAAAAACCCTCTTGTCGTAACTTGTTTTTGGCTACGTTAAATTTCAGTTGATTTAACGGTGTAAAAATGAAAACATTGTTTTTCAATCATAATTTTCATCATTTCTGTTAGCTGAAAAAATTTATTTTAAATGACTGGACAAAAATGTTTCTTCTTTCGAATGGACAAAAATTTTCCAAGATAATATTAACGTTTATGCTAGTTTCATTGTGTTTAATATTGGGGGTGGGGGGTAATTTCACAGGGAAAAGTTGAGGTACCTACTGTATACATGGATATATTCCTTTTATTTCTAGAAGGGCTCTTGTAGATAGATACATAGATAAATTCCATTTACTTATTGAATGACCCTCGTGTATATATATATATATATATATATATATATATATATATTAGAAAACACATGACCCGCTGGGTCACCCATTGAGCTCGGGTTATATTGTTAAAAAATCAGGGAATTTTCCAATTTTAATTAAATTTTCAGTGTAGATTTATTAATAAATTATTTTTATAATGCATCAGTTATTTTATTTCAAAACTTTCTGACTTAATTAGGTATTTCTGCTATGGTTAATTGATATTTAGAATTATTTTATAATATGAAACGCCTAATTTTAAATTTCAAATTTCCTACTTTTAGATTCTAAAAACAAATATTTTTTTGATAACTACTTTAGTTATTGTTATCTAATAATTTTTTTTAGAAACACTATATTGAAAATTTAGGACCCCTTCCTTTTTAACAGAACAAATATTGATGTATATTTTTTCTTTGATAAGATAATAGTAGGATGGCCCATAATTCGTCTGCTCGCGACAGATCTTTTGTTTTAAAAACGAATTAAAATTAATTAAATCAATTATCTAAGGTCAAAATTTTGTCTAAAACGATAAGTAGTAACATAATGACCATCATTTAAAAAAAGAAAAATATCATTACATATACAATTTATAAAAAAAACCTTTAAAACGTTTTTTCGGTCAGTTTCTATCGCTTTCGGTCTGAGACGCTGGTTTAAAATGGCTTAAAATGGCTTTTTTACAAATTTAATATAACATTCGCAATTACAAAAAAAAATTACCAAAAATCAGTGAATTATCCGATTTTAATGAAAAATTTTTTTATATTTTTAGGTTCTAGAAATAAATATCTATTTAATGCAAACCTTATTTTAGACACATAAAGTAAAGAAAAACTCTATTGAAAATGTACCCCCCCCCTTTTAAGCAAAAAATATCAATGTATACTTTTTTCTTTTATAAGATAATTAAATAATTATCGAAATGAGTAAAAAAGAAATCGCCAAAAAATTAATTTTTTTTTTAATATTTTATTTTTAGATTTTCGGTACTTATTCTCTCATAGCAAAGCCACCGTAAAATTTGTTGTTGTTTCTATTCATAACATTGGTCTTTTATCTCTTTATTTATAAATGTAATTAGTACAGAAAATGACCAACTCGCAAAAATGTTACGCCCCCAACATAAGGGGGGGGTCAAAATTACGTGACCTGAAATAAATGAGAAAGTTTTGAAATTCTCTCCTCTATTCTACATGTATTGAGAGAGGGGGAGAGAAATTAGCTATACTTAAAACAGAGATTGGTTGATGTTTGACTTTACGATGTAAATTACGATAATTAGAAGCAAATGAAGTGGGATTTTTTTCAAACATTGATTAGATTCATGATAAGATAATATTTTGAAATGGTTTTATATCATTTGTGTACCTAGAAAAAAAGCCTTAGTGTGGCAAAGTTGGATTCGCTCAGCTTTAGTATAATATATATATATAATAATAATAATATATATATATATATATATATATATATATATATATATATATATATATATATATATATATAAAGAAAGAAAGAAAGAGGGAAAGATAGAGAGGAGAGGAAAGAGAGAGCGGCAGAGAGAGAGAGAGAGAGAGAGAGAGAGAGAGAGAGAGAGAGAGAGAGAAATCCAAGTCCATTCTGAATGAAGTTATCGATTTGAAAAGAAAAAAGGTTTAGAATGTTAATACTCACGTTTTAAACAAACATAATGCACTGTCCCATATTCATATACGACACAAAATTGTTTGTTATTGCATTCTTTATATCTCCAATTGTCTGTGAAAAATGTAGAGTGATCATTACAGACGATTCTGCTTTTTCCATTACTTATCTGCATAAATATTTCATCTGTAAAAAATAAAATTAAAATAAATCTCTCTCTATATATATATATAAAGGAATGACGTGATACGTGTATGTCGTTTAATAAATCCAAAAGAGAAGTCATTCAGATTTGAAATCTCGCATATACCTTAATGTGTTTATAATTAAGAGACACGCTATTGATTTTTACTGATAATTTGATAAACGAAGGAGATACTAAATGGTAAACCTCTAAAATTGGTGAAACAATTCACATAACTAGGTAGTAATATCTCTTCCACAGAAAACGACGTCAATGCACGCATAGGAAAGCCAGTGATATGGAAATCAGACCTCGCTGATAAATTAAAGCGAAAATTCTTCCAAGCCGTAGAAGTTTCTTTATTACTATAGGGCTGCACTACCTGGACTCTAACAAGGCGCCTAAAATGTTCTGTGCAATATTAAACAGGACGTGGAAACAACACCCACGAGAACACAACTGTATGGCCACCTACCACATATCACACATACCATCTGTGTGAGGCGAACAAGACACGCTGGGCACAATTCGTACCTTAATCGGTTTAATTCACAATTTCTCCCGAATTTCTAATCCAAACTTATAATTTTTCATGTGTTTGGAAAGATGATCCTGTTAATAAGCAAACAAACAAAAAAATAAATAAATAAATAAATAAAATAAAATAAAAATAAAACCTTGCTTAGAGGCGAAACAAATCTGGAATAATAATAAAATAAAATAAAAAGAAATGATCAGACACACATACATAAGCACCACGCACACACACATACGCTTACATTTACACACACAAGCACGCGCACACACACACTTACACACACAAACACACACATAAGCAAGCACCCCAACCATACACATACACACACTGAATTTGGAAGACCCAAGACAGAACGAATGTAGCAGCCGCTAAGACAACTTCAGTTCCAGTATTCTTCTGAGGATGGGAATCTCTTCCCGAAATATTGAGAAATAAATGACAGGTTAACAAAAAACATCATAGTTACCTTCTTTTTTCTTTACACTCGCATTGTGACAGCCTTCAAAACCAACCAACAAAAGAAAATAAGTTTTCTAAATATGTAATTTGTATGTTTTTTATCCATTGAATTATTTTTTTACTGCAAGTTATTTTCTTAGTATTAAAACATAAACAAATCATATCCAGTGTGTACTTGCTGAACAGTTTTGTTTTTAAAAAATTGTGTAAAATTATGTATTCGATTTCTTTTATGTAATACAACATAGCAGATATACAAAAAAGGAATTTTGAAGTTCATAGTAATGTTATTTACTTAAATTAATACGATATATAAATTATGGGTTATTCTATAGAGATATATAAAATTTGAGTGCAGGATTAGAAAGAAAATACAATTTTATATTATTATTATATAATTATTATATTATATATAATTTTATGCAGAGTTTTATCAAATTGCTCCAAAAAAACTTTTAAAACGAATTAAAATTAATTTAATCGATTATTTAAGTCAAATTTTTTTTTAGTCGAAAA
Source organism: Doryteuthis pealeii (assembly GCA_023376005.1). Taxonomy (NCBI): domain Eukaryota; kingdom Metazoa; phylum Mollusca; class Cephalopoda; order Myopsida; family Loliginidae; genus Doryteuthis; species Doryteuthis pealeii. The sequence continues at coordinate 13,240 of JALAJA010000499.1, read as the reverse complement.
GTAGTAACATGATCAGCATCAGTAAAAAATAAATAAATAAATAATGGAAAGAAGCAAAATAATATTACATATTGTTGTAGGTGACTCACTTATGACACGAACATGGACTTGCCCAGGGTTTATATGTTTAGCAGAAGAGAGCTGCTCAAACGAGAAATAGCAGATACATGTTCTTCGTGTACGCTTTAACAAGGAAGCCCTTTTCATTGCACGTTAATATATTGCTGAATACAATCTGTTGGCTACATTTTATACCCGTGTTGAAAAATAAATTGTCTAAAACTGACGCTTTGTGTGAAGTAAATTACGTACTAAAATAAACACGTTATTAAAATTTTAAAAACTCTTATAACTGTTTCTTCTTAGAAAACAATAACAAAATAATTAAATACACTATGTACAGAAAATTACTTAACATCAGAGGTGCTGTCGGTGTATTCTACAGATAAAGTTAAATAAATAAGGACACAAGTTTAATACTTAACTTTTTTAATTATTACTTTTTAGGGGTAAAAAAATAAAATAAATTAAATTAATATTTTATAACTTTAACGCACTAAGCAATTAAGAAATGAATTTGAGGCCCAAATTGATAAAGAAAAAATTACCAAAAATCTGATTTTAATTAGATGAATTCTTTTAAAGGAATGTTCGATTTATTTCCATTGAATCAGTTTTAATTAATTCATCTAATTAAAATCAGATTTTTGGTAATTTTTTCTTTATCAATTTGGGCCTCAAATTCATTTCTTAATTGCTTAGTGCGTTAAAGTTATAAAATATTAATTTAATTTATTTTATTTTTTTACCCCTAAAAAGTAATAATTAAAAAGAGTTAAGTATTAAACTTGTGTCCTTATTTATTTAACTTTATCTGTAGAATACACCGACAGCACCTCTGATGTTAAGTAATTTTCTGTACATAGTGTATTTAATTATTTTGTTATTGTTTTCTAAGAAGAAACAGTTATAAGAGTTTTAAAATTTTAATAACGTGTTTATTTTAGTACGTAATTTACTTCACACAAAGCGTCAGTTTTAGACAATTTATTTTTCAACACGGGTATAAAATGTAGCCAACAGATTGTATTCAGCAATATATTAACGTGCAATGAAAAGGGCTTCCTTGTTAAAGCGTACACGAAGAACATGTATCTGCTATTTCTCGTTTGAGCAGCTCTCTTCTGCTAAACATATAAACCCTGGGCAAGTCCATGTTCGTGTCATAAGTGAGTCACCTACAACAATATGTAATATTATTTTGCTTCTTTTCATTATTTATTTATTTATTTTTTACTGATGCTGATCATGTTACTACTTTTCGACTAAAACAAAAATTTGACCTTAAATAATCGATTAAATTAATTTTAATTCGTTTTAAAAGTTTTTTGGAGCAATTTTGATAAAACTCTGCATAAAATTATATATAATATAATAATTATATAATAATAATATAAAATTGTATTTTCTTTCTAATCCTGCACTCAAATTTTATATATCTCTATAGAATAACCCATAATTTATATATCGTATTAATTTAAGTAAATAACATTACTATGAACTTCAAAATTCCTTTTTTGTATATCTGCTATGTTGTATTACATAAAAGAAATCGAATACATAATTTTACACAATTTTTTAAAAACAAAACTGTTCAGCAAGTACACACTGGATATGATTTGTTTATGTTTTAATACTAAGAAAATAACTTGCAGTAAAAAAATAATTCAATGGATAAAAAACATACAAATTACATATTTAGAAAACTTATTTTCTTTTGTTGGTTGGTTTTGAAGGCTGTCACAATGCGAGTGTAAAGAAAAAAGAAGGTAACTATGATGTTTTTTGTTAACCTGTCATTTATTTCTCAATATTTCGGGAAGAGATTCCCATCCTCAGAAGAATACTGGAACTGAAGTTGTCTTAGCGGCTGCTACATTCGTTCTATCTTGGGTCTTCCAAATTCAGTGTGTGTATGTGTATGGTTGGGGTGCTTGCTTATGTGTGTGTTTGTGTGTGTAAGTGTGTGTGTGCGCGTGCTTGTGTGTGTAAATGTAAGCGTATGTGTGTGTGCGTGGTGCTTATGTATGTGTGTCTGATCATTTCTTTTTATTTTATTTTATTACTATTCCAGATTTGTTTCGCCTCTAAGCAAGGTTTTATTTTTATTTTATTTTATTTATTTATTTATTTATTTTTTTGTTTGTTTGCTTATTAACAGGATCATCTTTCCAAACACATGAAAAATTATAAGTTTGGATTAGAAATTCGGGAGAAATTGTGAATTAAACCGATTAAGGTACGAATTGTGCCCAGCGTGTCTTGTTCGCCTCACACAGATGGTATGTGTGATATGTGGTAGGTGGCCATACAGTTGTGTTCTCGTGGGGTGTTGTTTCCACGTCCTGTTTAATATTGCACAGAACATTTTAGGCGCCTTGTTAGAGTCCAGGTAGTGCAGCCCTATAGTAATAAAGAAACTTCTACGGCTTGGAAGAATTTTCGCTTTAATTTATCAGCGAGGTCTGATTTCCATATCACTGGCTTTCCTATGCGTGCATTGACGTCGTTTTCTGTGGAAGAGATATTACTACCTAGTTATGTGAATTGTTTCACCAATTTTAGAGGTTTACCATTTAGTATGGAGACGTCTCCTTCGTTTATCAAATTATCAGTAAAAATCAATAGCGTGTCTCTTAATTATAAACACATTAAGGTATATGCGAGATTTCAAATCTGAATGACTTCTCTTTTGGATTTATTAAACGACATACACGTATCACGTCATTCCTTTATATATATATATAGAGAGAGATTTATTTTAATTTTATTTTTTACAGATGAAATATTTATGCAGATAAGTAATGGAAAAAGCAGAATCGTCTGTAATGATCACTCTACATTTTCCACAGACAATTGGAGATATAAAGAATGCAATAACAAACAATTTTGTGTCGTATATGAATATGAGAGAATGCATTATGTTTGTTTAAAACGTGAGTATTAACATTCTAAACCTTTTTTCTTTTCAAATCGATAACTTCATTCAGAATGGACTTGGATTTCTCTCTCTCTCTCTCTCTCTCTCTCTCTCTCTCTCTCTCTCTCTCTGCCGCTCTCTCTTTCCTCTCTCTCTATCTTTCCCTCTTTCTTCTTTCTTTATATATATATATATATATATATATATATATATATATATATATATATATATATATATATATTATATTATTATATATATATATTATTATACTAAAGCTGAGCGAATCCAACTTTGCCACACTAAGGCTTTTTTTCTAGGTACACAAATGATATAAAAACCATTTCAAAATATTATCTTATCATGAATCTAATCAATGTTTGAAAAAAATCCCACTTCATTTGCTTCTAATTATCGTAATTTACATCGTAAAGTCAAACATCAACCAATCTCTGTTTTAAGTATAGCTAATTTCTCTCCCCCTCTCTCAATACATGTAGAATAGAGGAGAGAATTTCAAAACTTTCTCATTTATTTCAGGTCACGTAATTTTGACCCCCCCCCCTTATGTTGGGGGCGTAACATTTTTGCGAGTTGGTCATTTTCTGTACTAATTACATTTATAAATAAAGAGATAAAAGACCAATGTTATGAATAGAAACAACAACAAATTTTACGGTGGCTTTGCTATGAGAGAATAAGTACCGAAAATCTAAAAATAAAATATTAAAAAAAAAATTAATTTTTTGGCGATTTCTTTTTTACTCATTTCGATAATTATTTAATTATCTTATAAAAGAAAAAAGTATACATTGATATTTTTTCTGCTTAAAAAGGGGGGGGTACATTTTCAATAGAGTTTTTCTTTACTTTATGTGTCTAAAATAAGGTTTGCATTAAATAGATATTTATTTCTAGAACCTAAAAATATAAAAAAATTTTTCATTAAAATCGGATAATTCACTGATTTTTGGTAATTTTTTTTTGTAATTGCGAATGTTATATTAAATTTGTAAAAAAGCCATTTTAAGCCATTTTAAACCAGCGTCTCAGACCGAAAGCGATAGAAACTGACCGAAAAAACGTTTTAAAGGTTTTTTTTATAAATTGTATATGTAATGATATTTTTCTTTTTTTAAATGATGGTCATTATGTTACTACTTATCGTTTTAGACAAAATTTTGACCTTAGATAATTGATTTAATTAATTTTAATTCGTTTTTAAAACAAAAGATCTGTCGCGAGCAGACGAATTATGGGCCATCCTACTATTATCTTATCAAAGAAAAAATATACATCAATATTTGTTCTGTTAAAAAGGAAGGGGTCCTAAATTTTCAATATAGTGTTTCTAAAAAAAATTATTAGATAACAATAACTAAAGTAGTTATCAAAAAAATATTTGTTTTTAGAATCTAAAAGTAGGAAATTTGAAATTTAAAATTAGGCGTTTCATATTATAAAATAATTCTAAATATCAATTAACCATAGCAGAAATACCTAATTAAGTCAGAAAGTTTTGAAATAAAATAACTGATGCATTATAAAAATAATTTATTAATAAATCTACACTGAAAATTTAATTAAAATTGGAAAATTCCCTGATTTTTTAACAATATAACCCGAGCTCAATGGGTGACCCAGCGGGTCATGTGTTTTCTAATATATATATTATATATATATATATATATATATATACACGAGGGTCATTCAATAAGTAAATGGAATTTATCTATGTATCTATCTACAAGAGCCCTTCTAGAAATAAAAGGAATATATCCATGTATACAGTAGGTACCTCAACTTTTCCCTGTGAAATTACCCCCCACCCCCAATATTAAACACAATGAAACTAGCATAAACGTTAATATTATCTTGGAAAATTTTTGTCCATTCGAAAGAAGAAACATTTTTGTCCAGTCATTTAAAATAAATTTTTTCAGCTAACAGAAATGATGAAAATTATGATTGAAAAACAATGTTTTCATTTTTACACCGTTAAATCAACTGAAATTTAACGTAGCCAAAAACAAGTTACGACAAGAGGGTTTTTAAAAAATATATGAAATATCAATTAATGGTCTGATTTTCACGAAAATTTCCAGAATTGTTTTTCTTTTGATGAAGATATGTCTGAAATAGTTTTTTCCTAAAATATATTAGGGGAAATATTTTTTACGATGTCAATAATAATGTTTGATTCTTATCTGCATACTGCTGATAGCCCCTAAATGATTGCTGTTGATAGCCCTAAATGACTGCTGGTGATAGCCCCAAAAAGACAGCTGGTGTGATGCTGCTGATAGCCCCAAAAGGACTGCTGCTGATAGCCCCCAAAAGGACTGCTGCTGATAGCCCCTAAATTAATGCTGCTGATATCCCCAAATGACTGCTGCTGATAGCCCTCAAATGACTGCTGCTGTTGGCCCGCAAATGACTGCTGCTGAGAGCCCTCAAATGACTGCTGCTGAAAGCCCCCAAATGACTGCTGCTGAAAGCCCTCAAATGACTGCTGCTGATAGCCCTCAAATGACTGCTGCTGATAGCCCCCAAATGACTGCTGCTGAGAGCCCTCAAATGACAGCTGCTGATAGCCCCCAAATGACTGCTGCTGATAGCCTTCAAAATGACTGCTGCTGATAAGCCCCAAATGACTGCTGCTGATAGCCCCAAATGACTGCTGCTGATAGCCCTCAAATGACTGCTGCTACATGGCCCTCAAATGACTGCTGCTGATAGTTGGAGGGACACCCACGTTTACAATTCTTTATTTAGGATAAAACAATACCATGCGCATTAATCAGCCTCGATGTATTTAGAAATAAAAATAAAACAAACTCTATCGACGAATGTCATTAAAAAATAAGATGAATTCATCAATCAATCTACGAGGATAATTCAATATTTAAGGAGAAATGTTGAGGTGCAGCAAATTAACTCGGTTATCCATGTTCGAATCCTGGACGAATCTGTTTACATTTCACATAACACTAAATTTTTAACATTCAATCTTTTTTTTTTCAGTGCGTTTCAGTATTCAACATATTTTAATTTTTTTTTTATTCTAGGGACAGTTCACTGCGTTTGTGGAAACCTCATCTTACTATTCCTGAAAAAGGATGTTTTTATTCAGAAGAAAATATGGACATTACTTTCCCGAATTTGAAAAGCAACCACATTTTTTTACTACATGGAGAAATTTCCGAATTGTATAACCATGCAACATATAGATATAGAGGCTTTCAGTCAATCATTTGTAAAACAACTAAAATAAAACTTTACCGTAAAACGGCGATTATTTATAAAGGTAAGATTTCTTTATTAATTTCTTCTTCAAAAATCTTTCTACTCCATTTTAAATACACGTGGCTCATTCAATAAATAAGAGGACTTAGACTCGCGGTGAAAAAAATGTTTAGCTCATTAGTAAAGATTTTTTTACAAAACATCGTTTTCTCTACACATCAAACACTCTTCTTTAAATTCAATATGGTTTGTACTTCTCAACTACCAACAATTTGATAACAGACCTCTGTTGAATAATCACTTTTAATTCCCTATGGTTTGTACTTCTCAACTACCAACAATTTGATAACAGACCTCTGTTGAATAATCACTTTTAATTCCCTATGGTTTGTACTTCTCAACTACCAACAATTTGATAACAGACCTCTGTTGAATAATCACTTTTAATTCCCTATGGTTTGTACTTCTCAACTACCAACAATTTGATAACAGACCTCTGTTGAATAATCACTTTTAATTCCCTATGGTTTGTACTTCTCAACTACCAACAATTTGATAACAGACCTCTGTTGAATAATCACTTTTAATTCCCTATGGTTTGTACTTCTCAACTACCAACAATTTGATAACAGACCTCTGTTGAATAATCACTTTAAATTTCAAATGATTTGTATTTCTCAACCACCAACAAACATCTGTTCAAGCCTGAAGCACTCTGTTTGATTTGCCGCCATTTTGAATACACACGCAACTCTAACTTAGATATAAATGCTCTATCCAAGATATTGAGCACTATTAACACATAAATATAGCACCCATATTATGTGTCTGGTTATTTAACTGTTAATACACGCACACCCCACACCCGCACACATACATACACACACACACCCACACACACACACATATTTATATATATATATATATATATAATATATATATATATATAGAGAGAGAGAGAGAGAGAGAGAGAGGAGTTACATAAATAGATAGATAGATGTTTTTTACGTTGTGTAAGCAACATAACGAAATGAATCCATGGCCTTTCAAAATATAACGAAAATAATTATTTCACAAGGGTTCGAATCGTACGAACTTATTTCTCCAGGGTCGAATCGTACCGACCTATGATATCAAATAACAAACACGAGATTTAAAGTCTTAAGAAACAATTGAATACGGAATTAAATAAAATCTAAGAAACAAATAATTTGAGACAATAAATAGATACGATATCGACAAAGTTGAAACCCGTCGTTCATGCCTTTTGCCATCCATTCACATTATTGCCACATACCTTAAAAGGATTTGAATCAGTTGACCCAAGGCTGATACCATTCCGGTTCAGAATTCTAAGAGCTCTAGAATAGGAACATCACCACTAGATGTAGATGTGATTTCACATATGTTATATCAACAAAAAGGGACTACCACTCCGTGACTACCTGTCCGAACAGCTCTAGAATTAGAACCTTATCACTAGATGCAGATGTGATTTCACATATGTGATATCAACAAATAGGGACAACAGTATAGGGACTATCGATCCTAACAGCCCGAGAACTGGAACCTCACCACTAGATGTATATGTGATATCGCAGATGTAATATCGCCAGGCAGTGATTACAATTCCACCCATTCACATTATTGCCAAAGGAATTGAACCAGTTGACCCAAGGCTGATAACAGACACGGTTCTTACGTGGAAGTTCGCTGTTAACTAAAGTAGAAATCCGTCGTTCATGACTTTTCCATCGATTCGCATTATTGCCAAAGATCTTCAAAGGAATTGAACCAGTTGACCTTAGGCTGTTAACAGACACGTTTCTTACTGGGACGTTCACTGTTAACTAAAGATTCCCATTTTCTTGCTCAGCTCCACACTTTATTGCAGAAATCCAAGCTGTGCTACTCATTCACTGAGTTTGTGAAGGGGTCGATATCAAACCTTGTGATTTAGCTAAACCCAATGCTTGTCCGCCTTGTACTACCAATTCGAGAGTGTACCTGGGAGTAATGGCAATGAATGGGTAACTCCAAACTCCACAGTTGTTTGAAAAACAGTTTATATGATATCAATTATTGATTGATTGATTTTAAAGGCATGACAACTTGTCTGGGTTACGTATTTCAATAAAAGTTAAAAGTGACATTTTTGAAAATCAATTCAATTTCTTGTCCCAAAATGTTCTTTTTTGTTATCATTTTATTATTAAATTGTTGTATATATTTTCACCTACCAATTTTCATACTCTGTCGAGAGAAAGACCCACCCCCATCAAAAGGGGTGTCCTGGGTCTGAAAAACAGTATCTGGTGGTGAGGCTCCACATCTGGAGCTCTAGCGGGTGTGAAGTATCCCTTCATTATGTATGTGTGTGCTATTTTTGTTGTATCAAACATTACTCTATTTCTTACAGTTCCAAGTGTATATATATATATATATATATATATATATATATATATATATATATATATATATTTACGGGTACTACTATGTGAACATAGCGTAAGTAGTTAATCCAAATGGGCTCAATATATTGTGAATATAGAGCATTAATAGTTGTAAAAGAAGTTGTTTCCCGATCGCGGTTTCGGTGTTATTCCAACACCTTCATCAGGGGGATTAATTTAATTATTTAATCAATAAAGGCATAATACAGTAAATTAAGATATAGCAGTAACAAAGAAAAACTACTAGAAGAAATAAAGACAGAAATTAAAAAGCTTAGCCATACTCCAAACTAACTGACCCCACAAAGGTCAATAGAGTAAGTTGAAGATAGTGGTAAGGGGTAATAAAAGTATAATGTTACAGCGCGCTACTAACCAAATAGGTCAAAATAGGAGAAATTGAACCCGACTACAAACTAGCAGCCTACTTAGATTATCTTCAGGAAGAAATAGAAGGATATCAGTCTAGCCATATAAAGTAACCAGAAAAAAAATTACACTCAATCCCCTGATGAAGGTGTTGGAATAACACCGAAACCGCGTTAGGGAAACAACTTCTTTTACAACTATAATATATATATATATATATATATAATATATACTAGCAAAAAGTACCCGGTCATTGACCGGACTAAAAAAATTTAAGGACACCAGAGAAAGAGGATAAGAGGAAAATAATTTTATAGAATTAAAAACATTGCCGAGAATTTGTACATTTACAATATTTTTTTTGAATTATGTTTTTTTTTTTTACATTTAAAATATTATTTTAAAAATGTAATCCTTAACTTTTGCATTTTTTGGGAACTTAAATCTTTTTCTAAAAATTGTTTTGTACATATGGCAAAAACTCAAATTTATTTCTTAATTGCTTATTGCGTTTAAGTGATAAAAGTTTTGCTAAAATATATACTTAGAATAAGAGCCCCATCCAAGACGATTTTTTATTTCTAAAATAATTTAGAAATAAAAAAATTGTCTTTCTTTTTTATACAATGGGCTTGGGTGGGAGTCTTTTAACGGCAAGTTCACAACCTGTGGCGTGGGTTAAGCGGAAGTGTTCTTTAACGGGAGTGTTGTTTATTTCAGGATCTTTTTTTTTTCCTTCTTTTTTTTTTTTTAGCGAGGCCTACAGATGGCGTCTGTCTCTGTCGGCTGAAGCCACTTCAAAAGGTGCCGACGGTGGCTGAGGTGGGAGTGGCTGAAGATTGTTAACGGTAGTTTTTGATTTTCGGTCTTGAAATGTAAAAAGTGGACTCGTGTCGAGGGTAGTGGAGAGGGGTTGTCTTTATATTGATATTTTAATTTTTTCTTAATTATTGAATTATATCGATTAATTATTAAAACAAAAACAAATTTGAGTGTTTCTTAGTTATAAGCATATTAAGTGGTATGCAAGATTTCAAATATGAATGACCTCCAGTTTGTGAGTTTATAAGTCGACACGTACATACCAAACTTCCTTTTATATATATATAGATATATAAACTTTATTCTATTTCTTGCAGCTTCCAACAAAAATAAAAACAGATTTTTGGAGAGTTTCTTCACTGGAAGTTCCTCCACGCCTGTTCAATGGGGAAAAGAAAAGGGTAAATATTTTATTCGTTTCATTCCTAAATCGAGGATAAATTATGGACTTACACATCCCCAAATAACTCTAAAGCTGAATTACATATTAATAAATAAAAAGTGGATAAACAGCGCTATGAACTGTGAGGCATACTCCTCTTTTGAAAGAGTATCTACTGATTACGGTATGGTGTCAGAAAGTTACGTCTAAGCATACACAGAAATAAGCAAAAAAGGTAAACGTGCAGATTTCATGGGGCTGGGAGAGAGAGAGAGAGATAGATAGAGAGAGAGAGAGAGAGAGAGAGAGAGAGAGAGAGAGAGAGAGAGAGAGAGAGAGAGAGAGAGATTTGCCATCTCACATTATTTGTATGTTGTAGATCAGCAGTCATTGTCTGCTGGAAAAGGAAGTTAATTTCTCTCTCTCTCTCTCTCTCTCTCTCTCTCTCTCTCTCTCTCTCTCTCTCTCTCTCTCTCTCTCTCTCTTTCTCAACTTCAATCTCTCTTGAAGCTCAGAGGGACACTAACATATTTAAAGAGGAATTAATCAAAGATATATAGAGAGAGGGTGAAAGAAACTGACAGAATGTCAAGTAAGGACGGGTGAGTTTTTTGACTTAACTGCAAATTCTAATTAGAACCAATAAAATCGATTCTTTTTTTCAAACATAATCTAATCCTAAATCTAAGGAATATTTTGAGATGTGTTTTGTGTCATTAAACTAAATAAGAAAAGGAAAAAAAACATTAGGAGATAAAAGTTAATTTACTCAGCTTTAGTATAATAATAATAATGATAATATATATATATATATATATATATATATATATATATATATATGTGGTGATTGCCGCTTCTTGACAGAATAAGGCCATTTCTACAAGTAGTCCAGATGTGAGCAGTTGTGAGCATGCAGATGGCCCACGGATCCAGCTTGTTTTTATGTACCCTATCACACATGAAATCCTCGACATACAGGCGCTGCCACACAGGTCAGACTTCAATGTAGGAAATGTTTCCATGGCGTCCGTCATGTGTCGCTTCAGAATGGAGGGCTCGAGTCAACTTACCTCAAACTTCTTTATAGCTAAAGCTGATTTCCGCAAGAGCATCTGTCTGCCCTTATCGAGAACTTCCCTCTCAAGATCGGGAGGTGTCCAGACATTCCAAGTGGCTGTTCTTAGCCTTGTTTGTGTTGTAGTATTTTTCTAGTTTTCGCCCAGCTAATGTGGATAACCGTCGAAATGTTGGTTTCTGAAGAGCTTGATAGGTGAATCGGCATTTGTTTAGGCCAGCTTTTATAGACACCTCCAAGTGACTGGGTGAACAGTGTTAACCAAGGGGCTACTCATTCGCCCCACAACTCGCCCAAGGCGGTGACGTTAAGTAGGTCACGAATCACGCCGTATGTAGATTCAAATCTGCATGCTTCCATCCGTCAGGCCTGCACACCTCACATCGCTCCATCACTCTGGGACTTGTAGAAAATATCTGCACATGTTTTGTTTTACATGTTGTGCGCTTGTGCGACACGCACCGCATGCTCTCCTTCCCCAAAGTCAAGTATCAGTGACAAGCCGAGGCAAGATGACTGGGGAGACTTTGGGAACGCAGGTAGATGATCTGACGAGATCTACGGGTCCACCACACCGTAAAAAAAATTTAAAAATTTTTTTAGATTTTCCTAAGTTTTAACTTAGTTAAAGTCCACAGGTACCTTTTCTATTAGAAAAGCAAAGCTTATTAAGTAGATGCGATATTTTACAACAAACCGAATACACCAGAATTTAAGAGACACTTAGCTTGCTATAAGTCTCTGTCATGGCACGGCAATGTCATTTCAACTTTTACTGACTTGTTTTTCAAACAACCAGTGCTTTAATAGTGAGAGAGGTGGGGGGGGGATTGGTTTGGATTCTAGCCATTTTAGCAAGACTGGTGACTTTTTCTTTTTTTTTCTTTTTTTTTAAAATATATCCCTGTAAAGATGAAAATAATTTAGGTGCAAAATAATGAAATTTAAGAAGTATTACAACAACCAAATACACCAGAATTTAAGATAAATTAAGAGACACTTAGCTTGCTATAAGTCTCCGTCATGGCACGGGCAATGTCATTTCAACTTTTACTATATATTATATTATACTTTGCTTCTTTTACAGATGAAAGTTTTATACAAACAGCCAATGGACCAACCAATATCACTTGTAAAAATTCAGTTCTTTTTACACATCCTTCTGATCACGCAGAATTTTTTGATTACCCAGAATGCAATAATAAAAGTTTTGTGACATAAAGGAAAATAAAAACAGTCTCTTATATTTGTCTGAAAAGTGAGTATTACAATTTTGAATAGTTTTATTTTATTTCAAAATTGATGACTTCATTAGAATGGTCTTGGATCCCCCCTCTCTCTCTCTCTCTCTCTCTCTCTCTCTTTCATAATCACCTTTATCCTTAAATATAAATTATAATCACACTTAGTATTATCAATATTATTAATATGAAGAATATAGCCGTTGCCATATTATATATATATATATATATATAAATATATATATATCTTATTATAATGGAGATTGTGTGTTTGTCTGTCTGAAGCCGAAACTAAATCACTACTCAAGTCACAATTCCTTAGTTATTGACGTCACATTCACCATGAATTTATTTTTATTTTAAACCTCAGTTATTGATAAAATTGTTATACCTTATTAATACTTTTGACTTTATCTACATTCTAATAACAATGCAATTGTATTATATATTCAACAAAATAGCGGGTTACAGCGTGAACAGGAAAGCTAATTTGCATATTGATATTAAAAGTTTTAATTTTATTAAATATGCGCTTGGTATTATTGATTTCTAATTTTTTTTTTTTCTTAATAAATATGAGAGCAAAAATCTCGGAGAGATAAATCTTAAAAGAAATCCTTAACAAGAAGAAATAACTAATATTATTCTTTACTCTATTTAACTAAACAGTTAAAT